>CAIGRK010015088.1:0-21599 GCA_903798315.1 Fraxinus greggii | reverse complement strand
ATACACTTGATTGAAATTTATTCATTGTAGGACGACAGCTCTTAACTCATCACGTATTACTTGTCAACGATCCCGTACACTTGCAGGTTTTGTCCGAACAAAAATCAATCCAATCTAACAGTTGAAACGGAACCAAACCAAACCAAATTGGTTTGGATCAATTTGATTTGATTAATTGGTTTGGACATTGGTGCGTTGAAAAAGGTTGTCTACCTATTTTGGGATAAACACACACACACACACACAAAATAATAAAGTGTCAATTTTTCCAAAACATCTTATATATCCGATAATTACCAACAAAAAAAATTAAACCAAAATGAAGACAAGGTTACAATCTAAATTTAAAGTTTACGTCAAACACTTTTTCTTCGTGCTTTCTTTTCTTTTGATATTTGGAGTTTTGATAGAAAAGACATAGACAATAAACAAATTATTTGAGAAAAATATATTTGTGTTTTTTTTCTTCGTGCTTTCTTTTCTATTGATATTTGGAGTTTTGATAGAAAAGACGTAGACAATAAACAAATTATTTGAGAAAAATATACTTGTGTTTTTACTCATTTTTTTTAAAGTATAAAAAGATGAATTTTAAAATAAAAAAAAATTAAAAAAATGTATTAGCAAATTAGGTTAGTTAACTAACAGATTGGTTGCTTCAACCGAATCCAACCCGACCCGACTTTTTAATGATTAAAATTAATCGAGTCGAATCGATTTTTTGGTACAAACCAATCCAAACCAAACAAACCCAATTCAATTCAATTTGATTTGATCGAATTTTCAATTTTTTTGTCCACTAGTTATGTAACAATTTTTAATTCTTTATTCACACGAATTAGATCAAAACCCAAACGTGGTTGTTTTGTTCGACAAATTCAAGAACCAATAATAATATTTAGATGAGTATTTGGTGGAGATTAAAAATANGATTTTTTGGTACAAACCAATCCAAACCAAACAAACCCAATTCAATTCAATTTGATTTGATCGAATTTTCAATTTTTTTGTCCACTAGTTATGTAACAATTTTTAATTCTTTATTCACACGAATTAGATCAAAACCCAAACGTGGTTGTTTTGTTCGACAAATTCAAGAACCAATAATAATATTTAGATGAGTATTTGGTGGAGATTAAAAATAGATTTTTAGTAAATTTTAATAAAAATTTTTGAAATGTGTGATTGAAAAGCTGTAGAACCCATAAAATATGTAATTAATATTAATTGTTTGACTTTGATTTAGATTAAAATCCAATTTTAATTTGTACCAAATAAGCTCCAAATTTTGTTCTTAGTACCATGTGACATGAATCACGATTTATTTAAAATTCAAATGACATGAATCACGATTTATTTAAAATTCAACTCGTCTATTAAACAACTACTTGAAGTTTAAACACAAAGTTGATTACTTTTATGTTTTTAACAGTTTTTAAATAAAATTATTGGTTTTTTCAAATATTCCTATTTTTGCAAACTAAACTATAACGTCAATGGCCGATTGTAATAGCCCCCACAATTAAAAATCCTAGCTCCGCCACTGATTCGATGAAGCCAAAATAGTCGTTCATCTTGTCTCTGTACTACACATATCCAAATGATTTAAAGGCCTAACTAAACAGAGAATAAAGATTTCAGTATTGAAAGAATTGAGATACTGAACACCCCAACAAAGCATGCCACTACAAATCTCATGTCATGTACAATGTCCATATGAGCAATGACTCGATAACTTGATCTCGTAGTTCTAAAAAGGTGAAGATGGATCTCGCAGTTAAAGACTCCCCCGGTCCAGATGCTAACAATGTGCTTTTTGTGTTGAATCTAGACAAGTATCAATTTTAAGAACTACACGGAGAAAAAGGCTAACGGTAAAATCTAAATACCGAAGACCTAGGAGTAGAAGAGATATTATTCAAAGCTATCTTACCAGTTAGTCGAAGTACAATTCCAATATATCACAATCAAAGTATGCGTATGAATCCTTAAAAAGTATCCTATGTTGTTCAATAATACATACACACTCCTGACCCCAAATCTTCAACTATGTCATGAAGATTTGTAACCCCCATGATACAAACAAAACCTTCCAATTTACCATGTTCATAAATCGGTACTCCACCACATGTACTTAGTGAGAATAAGCTGTCCAGTCACCATTTTACGTTCAAACACTTGACGGCACAATAATCAGTAACATAAACACTAGAAAAAAAATGACAGCTTAAATGACTCCCAAGATATATATGGGGACACTTTACCGATAAAGAATATTTGCCTAATACTGGGAATATCAGATCATGTTATGTTTGCTAGTTAAACCACCTGGTCTGAAGAAATGCATTGATCTAAAACCAGGGTGATGGGCACTTAACCACAATTAACGATGAAGGCATAAAATATTCTGAGCATAAATTCAAAAAAAATGCAAAAGTCTGCCTTCTTACCACCCATTATTATGTCACGTGATAACAAGAAGGGGGCTTGGCAGGGAGACTCTTGGCGCCACATCTGTAGCACAATCCTGCCATTGACATAAAAGCTGGAAAATTTGGTCCCAAAAGAAAAAAATCTTCTGATGTTGGCATTGCCACAAACAAAATTATTTTCGTAATTGACAGTAGAGAGAACAAGAGAAGAAAAATAATGTATTTATGCAGAAGATTCCTTGGCAATCTTCTCTGCCTTGGCAATGACCTCTTCGATTCCCCCAACCATGTAAAATGACTGTTCTGAAAGGTCATCATATTTTCCATCCAGGACTCCCTGTTGAAAACAGTTGAGCAATGCATCAGCATCACAACTTACAACATCATATTGACCAAAGCACTTGTAATAACGAAAGGAGGAAATAGTCAAGAGGAAATATTGACTAAAATCCTCTTAAAATAGCATATTATAAACCAGCAATGATAAAGACAACACGGATTGTTACATTAGTGTAAGAAAAGGAGTTCAAAATCCCCAAGAAACAGCAGTTCATGAATTTAGACACATTTTATTTTCCCAATATGCTTTCTTCTTTACAAACATGTAAATTACATCAGATAATATCAAATGGAAATGTTGAATTTAGCTCAATAATTAACAGATAGCAAAAATAAAGCACGAGCAGCAAAGAAATCATCTTTACCTGGAAGCTGTTAATGCTCTCCTTCAACTCAACATATTTGCCAGGGGCACCGGTGAAAACTTCTGCGACATGAAAAGGCTGGCTCAAGAACCTTTGAATTTTACGAGCACGTGCAACAGTCAATTTGTCGTCTTCACTAAGCTCATCCATTCCGAGAATGGCAATAATATCTTGAAGATTCTTGTAGTTCTGGAGGACTTTCTGTACCCCACGGGCTGTGTTGTAGTGTTCCTCTCCCAATATATGTGGGGAAAGCATGCGAGATGTTGAGTCAAGTGGATCAACAGCAGGATATATACCAAGCTCAGATATCTAAATAAAAAAGAACAAAAGTCAAATTGTAGGTCACAATTTTTTTGAAGTAAAAGAAAGTTTAAATTACCTGTCTTGATAACACAGTTGTGGCATCCAAGTGAGCAAAGGTGGTTGCAGGAGCTGGATCTGTCAAATCATCAGCAGGCACGTAAATGGCTTGGACAGAGGTAATGGAACCTTTCTTAGTTGTTGTGATACGCTCTTGAAGGCCTCCAAGATCTGTAGCCAAAGTAGGCTGATAACCTACAGCAGATGGGACGGCCAAGCAAAGCAGACACTTCTGAGTTAGCCTGCAAATAAGTTAGCCAAAGAAATGAAGACATTGTATTATCAACATGTTATCCAAACACAAAATACTTAAATCAAGAATGAACAAATAATGCAAACTGACCTGGGTAAATCGGAAAATATTGTCAATGAAGAGAAGCACATCTTGCCCTTCTGCATCTCGGAAGTGTTCTGCCACAGTCAGTCCAGTAAGTCCAACACGGGCACGAGCACCAGGGGGCTCATTCATTTGACCATAGACTAGAGCACATTTGCTATCAGCCTGATAAATAGTTATTACATGAATATAAGTAAACCTGGTAAATATAGTAAACTAGCAAGGGAATATTAATTGGATGGAACAATTAAGAAAATTAAAATATACTAACCTGCTTATCACCTAGCTTAATGACGCCACTCTCAATCATTTCTCTATACAAATCATTACCCTCTCGAGTTCGTTCTCCTACACCAGCAAAGACAGAGAAACCACCTGACAAGGAAAACAAATGACAGAAATCAGAGCTTTATGCAAGCCAGGGCTCTATGAGATATAATGCATAGAAAAAAAACCTAACCATGAGCTTTTGCAACATTGTTAATCAGTTCCATGATAAGTACAGTTTTTCCTACACCAGCACCACCAAACAGTCCAATCTTTCCTCCTCTTTGGTATGGTGCAAGAAGGTCGACAACCTTATATGACAATTCAACACAGAAAATTGGTGACCAACATAAAGAGACATGAATTTCAAAACAATTATAAATAGCAGGAGAATGAAAATGGAAGCCAACAAAGTACAGATTGGACCTACCTTGATACCAGTGACAAGAATTTGCTGTTCAGTTGCTTGCTCCACAAAGGCCGGAGCTTCACGATGAATTGGCAAGTAGTGATCAGTTTCTGCAGCACCATTCCTTTGTTAGTAAAGACACATGCCATCTATAGTCACTTAAAAGAGTATGGATTATTCAGAAGCAATGCAACTTACTAATATCGCCTCTCTCATCAATAGGCTCACCAATGACATTCATGATACGGCCAAGAGTTGCTCGACCCACAGGCACCTTTAATGAAATGAAGAGAAAAAAATCACCATCATATGAAAAATAACACTCTTAGAGGACATAATCATAAACACCTTCAGAAATCAAAGTAAGAACAATCTGAGTAATATTCAGCCATTGCAACCAGAAATTCAAGCCATATTTGAGGCTTACAACATCAAGTCTGCAAACCGTTTGGAACAGAAAAGCACATGGGATGTCAAGACCTAAACAGACATCAGATATATCTTTAAAAACACCTTAGTCAATGGAGACAAGAACTCACCACCATAAGACTTCAACAAAGCAACGAAGATTACTCCCTTTCAATTAAAACCAAACCATTTTAGAGATGCTGAAGCCAACCATGTCAATCATAAATCCTGACGTTGCTTTTAAAAAGACAAATGTAAATGTCATTTGGAAAAGTTACAACTTTACAAAACATACCGTCCTTTAGTAACATGACCCAAATTTTAAGATTTACTTCGAAAAATTCAAAGCTCAAAATAAATTCAGTCTTTACTATATTAAGTCAAAGAATTAAAAATTTCTAATAAAATAATAAATCAATTTCTAAATAATTAAGTTCCCAAAATCAAATTGAAACAGCTTAGATCCACATCAAAGTTCAGATCTAAACCTATGTCTCGCCCGAACCATAAAATCTGATCAAGAGCACAGATTTAAAAAAAAAAATCAAATTAAATAGAGCCCATTTGAAAATATATATCAATTCAAGAGAATACAAAGTCTTCAAAATGTATAATATATATCTGAAACGACAACTCACGGTGATGGGGGAACCAGTATTGAGCACGCGCTGGCCTCTAACAAGCCCTTCAGTACCATCCATAGCAATACACCTGACCACGTTCTCACCCAAGTGCTGGGCCACCTCCAAAACCAGCCTGATCTGATTATCCAAGACCTCCAACGCCGTCAATATCGGAGGCAAACCCTCATCGAACCTCACATCAACCACAGCACCGATAACCTGGCAGACCTTTCCAATCGCACCTTTCCCTGTAAATTCATCGGTGATCTTCCCACTGGGACCTCCACTGGTTGCTTTGGGCGGAGCTGGCGGGGAGGAGGGCGCGGCAGCGGAGGTGGCGTACTCGGCGACACGGTGGAGGAAGTGGCCAACAGGAGATGGCCGGTGCTTGGGTTTTGGGGCCGAGTTCAAAGCTCTCGATAGAGAGCTACGGGGGGCGGAGGAGCGGAGTAATGAGGCTAAGAGCCTCCGCGAAGCCATGGCAGAGCTGTGATGATTTTCTAGAGAGAGACTGGAATGAGAGGGAGAATGCTAGGGTAATTGTGAACTGGGAATTGGGAGGTATTACCGAGAGAGAGAGAGCGAGAGATAGATAGAGAGAAAGGGGTAACTGGGTAGTGCACAGACGTTTTAGTGTGACATCTAGTATAAAAATTGCAACATTAGTCCCCAAGGCTTTGAAGAAATTTGGTCTGGACCTACTACTTATTAGGTGCGATGCGTTTGCAAAGCCATCATGACAGTATCGACCATGTGCATAGTTTAAGAAAGCAAAACCCTCCACCCTCGATCCGCTTGTGTTGCCTCATCCGATAAAAAGCGGGAAATCCTCGTCTCGAATAGTAACGAGACGAAAATGGAGAATATATTCATACTCTGAATTCTTAAAAATCGTCTAAAATCCTTCTTTTTAAATAAAATTATATTTTAAATTTTAACAATAACTAAGAAAATAAATAATTAAGCAAACAAGCGCTATAAGCCTCCGTTTGGTAGGCATTATCTATGGCAAGAATACATTTTTCTGTCAAATCAAGTGGGCTCCATCGTTGGCTACTTTGTTCTCTGGTTAATCAATTTCTCTGCTGAATTACTATAATGCCCTTTTGTGAAATTTGGCAAGTGAGTGGGTAAGAATTGAATGAGGGTAGAATGGAGAATGTTTACAAAATTATTCAAAGTGAGGGCATATGTTCTATCAGACGGGTATTGTTGCAACAGTCAAAAAATGTCTACAAATTGGCAAGAATTGGTTTCAAACAGAGGCTAAATTAGAAATTTTTAGAGTTTGATTGATGCTCATTTTTTGCAAAAAAAAAAATGCATTTGTTAATAGTGATTTGATGAAAAATTCATTGTTAAAAAATAAAGAAAATTTTTAAATTTACGTGTAATATTATTTCATTAAAGAATGTGCATTTGAAAACAAGAGAAAGAAAAATCTATTTTGAAAAGAATAGGAATCAAACCAAGCCTTAATCTCCACTTTTACCGTGCCTCACATTTTGAAAATTCTGGATGGACGGAGATGATAATGGCCATCTTAGTCCTTCCCACCCCATTTTCAATGATCAAAATGATGGAAAATTCAAAATAGGCATTGGAGACTAACATTGTTGCCGAACTAGTAAGTTGGGGACAATACCGTCAAAGATATAATTTGAGGACCAAGTCTACGAAGTCTGTAGGTTGGGCACCAGCACTTCAATTTTCTCTATCTTTTTGGTAAATAAATAAGAAAATAATAATGTTGGGGTTGCAACTCAATCTACATGGTATTAGATGATAGCTCAAATGAATGTCACGTTATCATTGTCGCCACATAGACTAAAATTACAATTCAGTAAGGCTACTTACCATTGCTGATTAAAAAAAATAGTAAGGATTGATTTGCAAAAAAATTGATAGTAAAGATTGGTCAACGACTTGAGGCCTAGGCGCGTGACAAATGGCGCACGTTGAGTCGTTGACTCTCGTAATCTGGATCCAGGTAGGTCCGTTCCATATCTACCCGACCCGACTGTTCGTGTAGCTAACAGCGTGCATAAACCACAAGAACCCTAACTAAATAGTAGTAACAATTTCACCTAGTCCACGCATTTGTGTCGAGATTTTGGTATGGCCCGTATGGGGAAAGCAGCAAAAGAGAAACTGACCCGATCTCTAAACGAGCACCTCAACACAATCCACGAAACTCTCCAGGTGAAAATCAGTATTTTTTTCAATTGTTTTTGTGATTTTAAGAACATGTTTTTGTGGGTCTTCTTGATTTATTGTGATTATCAATTTTCTTAGCAATGTTTTTTGTGCTACTGTGCAGATTTTGGATCAAACGCCAGCTTCATCTCTTAAGAAGGTTAGCTGGAATGAGGTCATTCAAACGGGTGAACAAATCTCCAAACAAGCCACTACGGGTCTCTCCCTCTTTCTCTCTTTGTCTCTGAACAGTTAACTCAAGCTCAATTTCTTGTGTATGACTTCCTATTAACATGTGTTCGTTTATTTGTTTTGATTGATGGGTTTTTCTTAAATTCATTTTCTCGTCAAAGAATTTTTTGACAGTTTATGAAATGCTTTGCAGTTCCGATTTGTTCTAGTTTTTTCTTTGGTTATCATTATTTTGTTTGATTTCTTGAAAATTGTTATAGTTTAATTTACGGCAGTAGTTGAAGTGAGTATGTTGGAAGTGTATCAAATGGATCAGGTGCAAATACTTTTTCACACCAGTCATGAACATGATGTTTTAGTTTATTGCTTGGTGGGACTTTGTTTACAGAACTTTAGCTGTTTTGAATCTTTTGATTGGTCAATATTGCCGTGAATATTGATTGGTTTTGGCTAAATAAATAATGAATTGGTGTTGATTTATAACTCAAAACTGATGTTATAAATGTCTACATAACCAGCTTGCTCGACATTAGCTCATACTAGAAAGCCACTGTCAATAGAATATGCTTAACAAAACTTAGCATTGCAATTGCTTCTTCATTTGACTTTAGACAGACTCATCTTCTTCCCTTTTGTCAATGTAATGCTCATTAAGGAGGTGTTTGAGTCCCATTATTTTTTAAGAATGTATTTTGGGAGAATAGGTTTTGTAATAGTATTTTTTTGGAGAATGTGATTAAAATGTAGGGAAAACTAATGGATTCACGTGTAAAATTATTTTGATTGGAAAATGTATGGTTGAAAATGAATTTGAGAAAAAAATAATTTTTTATGGAATGGGGCTTAAACAGGGGCTTAAGTTCTGCTATTCAGAAGCAAGGAGTTTCCAATAACACCAGATAAGCATTGTAATGGCACTCATTTGTCATGCCTTGGTGGGTATTTGTTGATACATATTCTTCCAACTTGCTTATGGACCGAGTCTAGACTTCCAGAAATAGATTCTGGACCAACGACTGCCTATGATGTACAGAGACACTCCTACTAGGCTGGCATTCCATGCCCAACATGCATCAACACTATCACTCCTTGGACATGGGACATGTTTCCAGCATGCCACGTGGCATGCTTACATACATACATATACGCGCGCGCACCCCCAATCAGGGCACAGATATGTCTGTCTTACCGTGTGACTTGTCCTAAAAACCCGTGAGATAAAAAATCTCTTCATAAATTTGTTTAAACCTACCTTATGTAATTTTAATACATGAATATTTAGAATTTATTTGGAATAGTTATACAAAGTACAAGAACTAGTTACTTCTTCATCTCCAAAATGAAAATCAAAGTTAAAAAAAAAAATATATTCATTTCGAAAAATAAATAACTGTTAAAATAAAAACGTAACATGCATAGATAGAATTTGAATAGACGTGGCCCCTCTTATCTGTGTCCTGCCTTTTTGGAAAAGTTACATAACTCTGTCCGTATTATTGAGTTAGAATCTCATGTTTGTGTCCGTGTCTGTGCTTCGTATTTGACGGCTCACTAGAATGCTGATGGTTGATTTGAATCTCAGCCAATATCAAAATCATATTTGCCCAATAGCACTTCACTGGCTGGTGGATGTTTTAAACACATAGACTTGAAGACCAAAGATCACATTTACATAATAAAAGAATTCAACTGAAAGAAGGGAAAAGAAATGGAAGGACAGGGAGAGAGCTGTGTTTATGAATTCGTTCTTGTTGCCTTATTTAGATGTCTTGGTTTTTCAGTTCCTCCTCAAAGCTGTGGATGTCCATTGAGTAAAGCTAAAAAAATGTTTTCTATGAAATTGACACGAGATGGGTCCGTTATTTCTTTACTTTCTCTTGTGATAAGGATATGTGTGGGAGACATTTTTTCCTACTTGCACATAGCCTCATATCAGGTGGTTTATTTTGTCTTTGATCTCTAATGTAGTTGGAATGCTTTACACTGGAGAAACCCCTGAAGTTAAAGTGCTTGAAGAAAATATGGATGCATACTTCAATATGCTGCAGGGCTTCCTTTTACTATCCCATGGAAGTTCAGTCGGAGCAGGACCAACCCTCTCTTCTTGCATTCATTCGTCCATAAAACAAGTTGTTGACAGCAGTTTCATGTTGTTGAAAGAAGCAGTCTCTTCATATGGTGTTCTCTCTCTTCCAGTTGCCCTTTCTCTCAGCATGTGTGCGTAATAATGTGCATGACGATCTGCGTGCATCCATGACCATGATGCACTTCTTGCACAAATGTGTCAGTAAAACATAACCTCTACTTCATGAAAATATGATCCCATATAGTTGTGTCATTATTGAATTGGATAACTTCCTGCTTTTATATGGTTATGATTGTAAGTTAGATCGTCAAGTCTCCACTTCAAAAAAGGGACAGAATGTTGAAAATATAATCATTCGTCTCAGATCCCTAATTTACTTCAGCTTGCTGTACTCTTCTTGTATTACTAGTTATAGTGTTCTCCATATATCGACATTCTCACAATTGGCAAATACTCGTAGTCTTCTTATGCTAAAACTGCTGTGATAGACAAAAAGCCAGATTCCTGGAAAGATGTCCTGTTCCTGTGTAGAGTGTCATGTAAGTAATTTCCCGTTTCAGAAACAGCACATCTATTGGGTTAGAAAACTAAGCTTTTACTGGATACGCTTGCTTCTTTAATTCCTCAAGAGTAATGCCATTCAGTCTCACGGGGTGCCTAGCACCAGTCTATGAGGCAGTGGGGTCACTGCCACGTTTTTCAGTATATTTATAATACAGTTTGTGTATTGGATTGGTGCTCGTGTCATCTTTTTCCAAATCACTTGTATCATTACATCGTGCATGCGTTATTTGAGTATGCATTGTTGATCGTATTTTACTCAAAATCATCTCATTCCTTCTCCTAAATGATTGTGTAGGATCTCATGATAAAGCTAAAAAAGTCTCAATTCCGTAACTAGTGGGCACAGTCTGGGATGTATGTACAGCCCTTAAGAAGACTCCGTCGTCAAATGTAGTGGCAATCGGACGAGCAATGACCCAAGTTGCAGTTTCCATCAAGGATGTTCTTCGTGAAATGAAGGAACTGAAACCAGCTTCCTTTGACCTAGCAGATGAAGCTTCTGATAAGGTAGACATCAAAGAAGAAGAAAAACCAGACGACGATAATGATTCATGTAATGAAGATCTGGGCAATGACCTGTCTCTCGAAGAGATGAAAATTGCTCATTTAGCTACCAGTGTTGTGTCTGAAACACTCGCATTTAATAAGGAACTGATTCGCTCGATTACAAGCTTGCTTAAGCAGGAGAGTGTAGATGGTTGTGCTATCTCAACAGATTCACTAGAGAAACTCTTGTTGCTCTCTCAGAAAATTGGAGTACAAGTTGATGAGCTCGGGGCATGCCTTTATCCACCACAAGAAATTTCTGCAATTAAGGCTGCTTTGGAGAAGATTTCCAGCGTTACTTGTGAAACAGAATTAGAGCTAGGAAAAATAAATGGCTCTTCGAATGACTTTGTTACAGCTTGCACTGGTTTGAGGAATTCATTGAAACAGTTAGAATCTGAATTAAGTTGCTTAGATACAAGTATTGTCCCAGAAATGGAAAATCTTGCTTTAAGTAATTAGAGAGAGGTCCACGGGTCTGTTATTGTATGGTTTTGATATGCTGAATTTGTAAGAACTCGATCGTCAAGGTTTCTGCTGTTTCCCATTTTCTGGTCCTTTGGCTAGTTGTGTCACAACTGAGAGGCAGAGAGACAATTCTTATTTGCACTACTCGAACTCACATTCTCGCTAGATATATTGATTTGCTTCTCGAATGGGCTTAAAGCCATAGTATCAACCTTTGTAACGAACAAGGCTGGTAAGTTTAATGGTCCAAAGTGTTAAGTTCACTGGTCCGAAGAATTGTCAACGTATCAATAGAAGATAAAACTGCTTCTGGTTCTTTGACCAATGGTAACACATAGCCTCAGGGGACCAGATGGGCCAAGAGTGGTCGGAGAATTGAATTTGAAAAAAACAACAAAGAAACAACATAATCAAGACACACTTAATAGTTACCATGGAAGGAATAGTATTGCATACCAAACAAGTACATATCATACGCATCATAATTAGATTGGTTTTGCTACTTGTAAACGGGAGTTTACAAGCCCTTCAAAAAGGAGACCCATGATTTCTTTATTGGGTTTGGGCCCCTATTTGTGAGGGGGTTGTACACCGGTGTCAATCCCGGTGTACAAGTAGCAAAACCCTAAGTAGATTTCACTAGTACAAATTGGGTTTTGATACATGTACATCAGGATTTACATCCTAGTGTACATATTGTCCAAGTGACATTTTATCACTGGCAGGTGAAAATAAAACGATCGTAGAATAATTGGTACAAATTTTAGTCATATCAAATGTCAGAATGTTGTTATGAATAAAACATGATCCCAAAATATGAATTTGAACATAAAATTCAAGGTAGCTGTTCAATATAATTTGGCATCGGCGGCCTATTCGATAAAATTACAATTGAAAATTAGAAAGGGAGTGCGTGCGAAGTGAACCTCTGCCGGAGAAAAAGAATGGTATTGAAGGTAAAGGAGGTAGTTTACAAGCAGCTATGCTCCACTTGATTCTCAAATAAATTGCCACCGGAGAAAAAGTCATGACATTTACTACACCTAGTATAAAAGAATCGAGGTTCTCTAATGAATTGATTTGATGTCTAACCTAAAGAGTGAACATTTGTAACTACAAATGTGATGAAGATTTACAGCAAGACTGGTTGCCGCATTGCAAGAATCTAAAGATTAACTCAACCACAAAAATGCACTTATCGCCACTTCTTCCTCATCAACTTGTGCAGTTGCCAGGACCACGCAGCCAAGAATATAACGAGGCTAATCCCAACAGATGTCCAAAAAATTGCCAGCCACTTGGGCATGGGATTAGTAAACAATCCTGATAAATGATCAAAAAAGAGAACATTTTTCACAAAAGAGTGCAGCAAAATCAAAAGATTGAATGAAAATAGCTAGAAACTAAACTAATGAATGATGATGAGAAGCACACCATGTCCAAACTTGATGCAAATGAGGAGTTCCACAATGCAGATACCAAGTGAAAGCCAACAAAATGTTCCTACCTTTTTCTCCGGTTTCCTAGAAGTCATATCATTAGTCAAGCAAAAAGTGAGAAAAAGAGAAGATAATAAAAGAGAAGATAATAATCATATCTTGCAAGCCAATGCTGAATATCTATACAGAATGCATCAGAACTGAGAAAGGTGAAAAATACCTGTCCTGCAGGTAAGAATTGTATTCACGAATTGTGGGTATTGCAATAAGCCACCAAAAAACCAACCTCCACACTATGATGGGGTTTCGAGGAGGAATCCAAAGGCAAAACTTGAGAAAGAACGTGTTGAGTTCCACAGTCAAGAAAACTATGCAAAGGCTGAGAACTTGAATAAATCGCAATGGACCAAGAAGAGGGTGCCATTCATCTTTGTCCCACCTTGCAGGTGTAAATTGACCCAATGTTCTTTTGACCTGAAAATCAAATTGGAGTAATTAAGTATCCTGTTTATATAAGATCATAATCAGCAACTTTTTATCTTCTTCCGGTTTACCAAAATAGAATTTCGAAGGAATAAAGGATGGATATAGAAAGAGAGAGTAACATGATGAGGAATGAGGTGACTAGCTGCATCCAAAAACTGGGATAGGAGATAAAAGGGAGTGTAAGGTTAGAAGCCCACCTAATAACGAAAGATGGTGGTGGAACGAGAAGGTTCATGTGGCACTAAAGGATAAAAGAGTGCTATAATAAATTTACTAATATATAACCATATGGAGACTTTTGGAAAATGTTTAAATGACTAAACATTGAAGCTAAAGAGTTTCGGGATACGTAGGAAAGCATATGAGACGTTCTATAGATACCTTGGGACCAGGTTAGGGTAGAAACTATTTGAAGATATCTAGGCAAAGAAAGTAGAGACCTAAAGCATGTCAAGCGTATTAAACATAAAGACCAAAGTTGTTTAATGATGCATAAACGCAAATTCAATTCAAACATATATCAGAAAATTAAAGGAAATGAGACAGAAATTCTAGAAGAAAACGTAGCAAATAAGCATACTTTTCTGATAAGGTTTGGGTGCCGGCTTATACCAACCCATTCGTAAGTTCTACCATCGAAGTATCTAACAGTACGCATTCCTGCCCAAATACCTGTGGAGCAACAATAAGAAAACATTTTACATTCTATATTATCCTTGAAACAGTAGGCTTTTCATAACATGATATCACTATGTATGTATGACTGTCAACTAGCAAGAGATAAAGTTCCACCGTCCACGGTCTTCCCTCAAAGGGCTGTTAGCAAATAACACTTTTGACAAATATAGACGCAGAGACCTTAAGTTAATATCAACGAGCTAGGGGCAGATGCAGTGGAGACCAGGTTTTTTTCCTTTACAAAGTTTCCTTGACCGTAGGTATTGGATGAGTAACTACTACATCCATACCACTCTTTAGCCTACCCTGAACCTACTCAACCACCCAGCCCGGAAAAAAAAAATGGGACAATGAACATAAATGTTCTAGCTAACATCATAATGTTTTGAAAAAAGACTTGTTATCAAACAGTTCTTCCAGCTGGAAGTTGCTATTCCAAACTAGTTTAAGATTTATACGATCATACACTAATTTATTTTTTTTTTTTGCATCAGAACCAATGCATGCCCATGTTTTACTGCACTTAAGTAATATGAATATACAGGAGCAATTTCAATATTACCTTTGGACACCCACATATAAACAGCATACCAAGTGCCCTGATCTAAGCTAGTCACAAAATGTACAAAATAAACCGACAACAGATATATTGTCATTCACTCCTATAATATCCTAGTTCCCCAAAGAGACTTAAAGGCACTAGAACGAGCTCAATAACAGTGTTTTGATTATTTCATAAAACTAAGTTGGAAAGAAGAAGACGAGAACTTCAACTTCCAAGATTGAAATGTAGCAATGAGAATTTCAATCTTCAGTTCTAACTTTATTTTTATCTCTCTGCCTAATGATCCATACGATGTTACCATCTTTAATTCTAACTTATTGTCTTACCATCTGTTCATTGATATTTCAAAATAATCAAGTCCTTGCTTGGAGTACTATCGATGATTATTAATTTCACTTAGTTGCACATTAAATGAATCAAAAGAAAGGTCATCCCAAAAAATGTTTGCCTGACCTAGAAAATTGATGATGATGCAAAATGGCAGGTGGAAGGAACAACTTATTATAAGGACTTTTCTAATCATAGTATGGAGAGAGGTTAGGAGTTCAAAACTATTACTGTAAACAATATGTAGAGTTACTTGGTCAGAAACTCAGAAAAATGGGATCGTACTAGACTTGGGGTCCATGTTAAAGGTCAACATTGTTAAGAGGAATAACTCGAGCTCTTATATGTTGGTTAATATTTTCATATTTAATCAATGTGGGATTTATCATTTTACATGCACCTACAAGATGGTAGCTTATTTGAACGCAACAATCTTCATGTTCATGTGCTCGTTTGAGTCTTGATCGAATTGCATTGTATATTGGAGCTTAATAGGGTCTAATACCGTATTAAGATTTGGATTCCATCTTAAAATATCAACGTTGTTAAGAGGAGTAGCCTAAGTCTATATATGTTATAATTAATATTTTTATATTTAATCAATGTGAGATGTATCCCTCAGAAGAAGGTTGATAGCATAACCTAACTCGAGGCATTAGAATCTTGTTTATTGTATTGTCCAATCATGTCCAATATTGCGAACCATACATAGTCAAATAGTTTATGGAAAAAATTAACAATCTTTGCCTCAAAACAAAATCAAGAAGAGAAAAGCTCAATATTCTTACCAAACCAATTGCAGATTAATATATCAAGAATAATGCTATCCCACCAGCATTCGTTGAAGTTCGGTAACATGTGGCGGAAGGTCAGCTGAAAGCACCAGCATAAATATCCTCTTAATGAACTAATATACATCTACCTTTTAACATTCTTGGAACTGAATAAATAGCAATAGAATAAAACACACAGAAGGAGTTAAGTACAGTTTTGACCTCCATCAACTCAAATCCAATTGAAAGTACCCACAAAAGAGGCTGATTGCGAATCATGATAGCTTTCCCCCACCATCCAAGAATATGGGCCAGAACAAACTCATCGAAAAGTGTCTCCTTAAAAAATCAAAATAAAGCATAATCCTTCAGCTCCGGGAGGATGATAATGTACAACATATAACAAGAAAACGTTAACAGAAAAAACTTGCATTAAAACAGAAGTAACCAGATAAAAGATTACGAAAGAAGATACCATACATAAACATTCTTAAACCTGTTTGTAGGATTTTCAGGCACATAAATTCGGCAGTCAGCACCATAGGATCTTTCAGGAAGTTCTGCATAAGAGAAATTGCAAGTAATTAAATACCAAAAATGTTTACAAACTTGCATTAGCGATCTAATTCTTACAGGTTAACAAGAATGAAGGGTGTGCATTGGCACCACCAAGACAAGCAAATTCATGTTCATCTGTAAAGAAAGTAGAAGGTACACTACTTACCAACACCAAGATAAGGATGCAAATATTTCATAAATTGCCGAGCGTCATCACGCCTCTGGAAACAATGAAAAATTAACATGCGTCAGAATAAAATGGCTACAAAAACGAATCAATGACTAACTATTGTTACCAACGAAAGATCGAAAGATAATTCCCAAATGAATTAATACAAAACATGTCCCAGAAATACGTCTTTGTAGTTATTATGTACTGACTAAAACACAACAAACAATAGTAACCAACCTGAAAAAGCAAAAATGTCAATGCAACGAGGTATATAACAGCTATTCCATGAACAAGGCGCCAAATCGCAGGGTGTGGCCTGACTAGTACTCTGTAATCAAATAAGCAAAGCTTGAGCAAGAAGACCAACAGGTTATAGACATTATAAAAAAGTTAAGGTAAGCATCAAACACCCAGTGCAAAAACGAAAGACCTTCAACTGGAACTAATCCCTTCAAATTGTCGCCTATAATTTGACAAAAAGTGCAACAAAGAAAGACCTTGCAATAAATAATATGGATAGCCATAATTTTCTTTTATTAGTCTTGAAGCTTAGTAACTGAAGAAATACATCATTTTGTTTAAATTATAATCTTAAAATATACTTTTACTCAATTTGACGGGTGATTAATAGAAAAAGAATTTGGTAACAGAAGGAAAGAATAAACAGACTCAATCATGGATTTTCGATATTAAAGTCTAAGTAACACTGCAGGTAAATCATTGAAGCATTTCCCTCTCAGTATAATTTCAGTAATGATTGGCCACTAAAAGATTCTGAAATATTATGCATTCCCCTTTCTAAAATGACCAAGTGATAGTCCATCAAGGACACTTCTTTTTCTGGCTTCAACTTCAAAACAAAATAACTTTGTTAGAACACAAAAGGAGTGATGTTCTTATGTTTGCATTACGTGTTATTAATTTCTGATTCTTGATAGATTGAACTCTAAAAGATATCTATATTTGAATGAGTATGCAGAGGAATAAAAATTTACACCAGATGTTATTCTTCATTTTCATTTTGCGTGCATGGACTGAAGAACTCAAAACAGAAGGTAACTACAATCCCTTTACAAAGCATCACATTTTCACAAGTCTTCGGAAACCATATTTCGACATCTGATGAGTAATTAAGCTAGATTTTTAGAAAATGGATCTACTTTAACTTTCTGCACGCAAGAACTGTCAGACAATTCCTTCAACCAAAAATTATAAAGCCTAGAAGTGTCAGGATGAACCAAAGATATTTACAAACATCAAAATAGTCCAAACCTCAAAGTAAAGGCCAAATCGTGCATTAACAATAAAGCATAACGACTTACGTAGAAGGAGCTTGCAACAAACAATACACAAGAAACACTGCAATCATTGCCCACGTACCCCTACCAAAATAAATAACCAACAATATTTAGACTCTTCAACATGTAAGTTCATGAAGCAATGGTAATATAGCACGTGCATAAGCAAGCAAATACCTTTTCACAGAGGTAACAAGATCAATTGCTGAACTACATTCGGGATCAAGTGCTCCACTTGTCAATCTGGTAGAATTTTTTAATATACAGAATTAGTATGTACAACTAAAGTTTGCACTTTGCAGCCCTATATCACTCTGATATAGTGAAGCTTCTCATAATCGTCGTGTACTTCTCCAAAACCAAAGAAATGTTTATGAATGCCAGAACCAATCGAAAATGAATATATGTAGTCATCTTCAAAGAAAGAAAAATGGAAGGGAAAACTCTAAAAATATAAGTCAGATAATCAACTCATTCCATCAAGAAGAGAACCACAAAAATTATAAAAAGAGAATGGAAAAGAGACTAAACTTACAGATTAAGCAACTTACACTAGGAAACATGCACCTATTAGTAACATTGTAATGGTATGAGGTTTGTATGCCAAAGCAGTCCATGGATCAAGCTCGTTATCAACGGTTGATGTGCTCACGTCACCATTTTGATGAGTGGTAAGATCCCTGTGTCTAGGTCTCCTATGACCATTAAGTTCCATCGCATAGAACCTACAAGATTCAGTTTCCTCACTGCTGATCAAGAGATGGAGCAAATGGGATTGTCGATTATTGTTATAAAGTATCATAGAATTAAATTACGAAACCTAAGTTTCCAGAAAAGACACTAATGGTGTAATAACATGAAGAAACTAAGTAAAATTAAAGGTCATTACGGTTAGTAATTAAAGAGGTCAACAACAATTCGCACACTGCAACTGATGCATTCATTTAAATATCCCACGTCAAGAAAAAAGTAAAACAATTAGTGTTTGCAGCCAACACAATGAAGGTCCATGAGGCTAAATAATGTTTCGACAGTTGACGGCATAGCATCTTCATCACCCCGATGATACTCTTCCCCTCAAATAAATTCGCCACTCACCATTACAAGTTAATATGACACCAATCCCTCTTTGCATCTAAATCAATGCTGTAATTTAAAGAATAGATAAGAGCACAAACTAGTTATATTCGACTACAGTTCCCACCCAACCTGACAAAACAAAAAACTAACACCATGTTTGGTTAAAGCTTAAAGGTGCTTTTAATTTAAGCTTAGCCAAACATGCTTTAAGTCGTATTCTTAAAAATTTTATTGGAATACATGAATATTTTTCATCGCTCTATTCAATCTATCACTGTGTCTATCGAAACATCCAATTCAAAAAACCTCTTTGGAACTATACCATGTTAATTTCGGTATATAGCCCTCTCTCTTCTGATCTCTTCTGGTAGGAAAAAACTCACATCTCTCTACATAATGACAAAAATATTCTTAAGCAACGTAATTTGAAATATAGTGCAAAGGTACCTGATAGGATCTAAAGTTAGTTATACTAGAAATGGGCAAAACTTGAAGGCCAGATTTTACAACTTTTACTTGACATCCTTTACCATATACAATACTTGGGGCTACACTAAATTTCAACTTGAGAAATTACCACAATTTACCTCGTATTCATTACTTCTACAAAGGGAAAGATCCACTGCTAATATCAAATAAAAAAAAAATCCCAAACATGAAGGAACTCCCTTGTGTCCAAATGCTACCAGTACAGAAATAAATGCCAAACCAAATTCTAAAACAGAGAAATTCGATGCTGAGCGGTAACAGACTAACAGTCAAATTGAACAACAGTATTTATCACTAAGTGAAACAGTATTTTAAACCCTCACATATTTTATAAACCCTAATTTGCCTTTAGTAGACTCTGAACAGTAAAAGCAGTGCGGAATTCAGAACACTGAAATTAAAAAATTCCGGGTAAAATTCACAAACTTCCCACGAAATGATTAAAAGGTGAAAAAGAAAAGACATACTGAGGTCACTGTTAATCCCTACATTTGACAAACCCAAAAGAGAAATCTAAAAAATTTCAATGCATGCAATCGAAAAACAAGAAAATTAACGGGTGAAACTTCAAATGAAGTACTCAAATAAGACCCAGAAAATCTAATTCCGTTTTGAAAAATGATGTGTTTGTAAAAATAATGCCAAACCAGATTTCTTTCCACAGACAAATTATGAACAGTGCATGCGAATAATTGCAGATTTATAAAGAAAGCCGAACACACACAACTAGTTACAGTCCTACAGAAATGTAGAGAGAGAGAAAGCTGTAATACACGAATCTACATTTGTACATATCTTTATGTACGCATACATACGCTTAAGACAGACGATTAATTATATAGAATGCTTAAAGGCTAAATACACTTAATTTTTCGTTCACTTACGTAGAGAGAAGCTGACAAGCAATCCTCAGTCGCGCGATTAGATAACGAACTACGAAGCAATATTAACCGTTATCAAATAAAGATAAAGAGAAAGAACGTTAGAAAGAGTGCAGAAGGAGAGAGTTTTATTGAGATTTGAAGAAGAAAGTAATGGCAGAAGCCTGAAACTTAAAAAAAAAAACTCTCTCTCTCTCTCTCTCTCTCTCTATCTATCTCTTCTTGCGTATATATAATGTGCATAAAAGTGAGCGCTTATATGAACCTGTATAAATGTGAATTTGCAGTGAGCATCAAGAACAAGAGAGGAGAGAGAAAAGGAAGAGAGATTTTCAAGATTTGTGTTTTCAAGAGTTCAAGTTCAAGATTTTAGAGAGAGAACTTTTGTGTAATAAAATTGGAGACTTTCTGTTGACTAATGATGACATAGCAATTACAGGTGGAATATTTAGAGATTGCTTGGTAGGAATTTTAATTCGATTTTAATTGAAAATATAGTCGTTATTAGATCTCACTCGTCTAATAAATGTCAACAATAACGACTAATTTTTTAATTTTAGTCCGATTTTAATCTCTCACAAACAAGCTCTTAACATAAATGTTAGGAACAATTAAGGATGGGCTCCTCAACTTTCTACGAAGTATGGTTATGAGTCATTAATTTTTAAAAATGAGGTTTAAGTCCTTAACCTATTCAAATCTGTGGAACTAGTCCTCAAGTTCCCGAAATCATCAATATAGATATTAAATTAGGATCGCAGAGCCTATTTAAATCAAACGAGCAATATTATACTTTGAATGTTGAAGATTCGTAATCATATCAAGAAAAAGATGAAAACGAGCAATTCGGTTCAATTAAAACCCAAATGAGCAATTCAATTAAGATTCAAACGAGCATATTGATTCTAAAATTGATATGATGAACCAACTCATTATCTTGCAGAGCATGTCGGAAGATAAATTTCACATTGAATAAATATAAAAACACGAATCAACATATAAAAATTTGGTTTATTTCTCTTAATAAGGTTGTCAAGAGAATCCCAAATTTTAATAATTATTTTGGATAAAATTTACTTTTGAAGGTATAGAAGAATAAAGGTTAGGGACTCATTTACAAAATAATAATAATAACAACAACAACTTAGGGCGTGTTCGGTAGAGATTAAAATCGGATTAAAATTGAAAAACTAACCGTTATTGGGTCCCACTCATCTATATTTTCAATTTTTATCGACTTTTAATTCCTACCGAACAC
>CAIGRK010015086.1:0-10394 GCA_903798315.1 Fraxinus greggii | reverse complement strand
TCTCTCTCTTCTGCTATACTCAACTCATCTGTTGATGGAGGACCAGTACTTTCCTCGGAAACCTATAAAGAACAGGGAAAGCCGAAGCATTATAATCGAGACAGCAGTAATGAAAACCAGGAAGATGAGTATTCTTCAGAAGTATTGAAAACCTGCATTCTTTCAGGGATATCTATTTCCCTAATCAGGTCATCCTTTTCAGTCATGTACTTCTCAGAAAGAATAACAGGTTCAAATTCATCTTCAAGCCTCCCTCCACCAGATTCTTCGTAACTTCCCCTCGTTGCTAAACTTCTCCGGCGACGAGTCAGAATTTCATCAGCATCACCAAATATGTCATGCGCTTCCTGGAGAGCCGATGATGAGATCCCAGGGGTTTTCCTAATCTTTTTAGGCTTCTTCTTTCTGCATTACAAAATAGTTCAGAGAATCAACACATAAAGCTATGTCTCGTAGACGCCCAAGATGTAAAATGTACCCGACTGGAGCTCCATGCTCATCGACTTCTTCTTCGTCAACAATGAAATCAGCCATCTCATCCTCTTCCCCAATGTCTGCATCCTCTTCTTCAAGCTGTTCATCCTCAGCAACATCCTCAAGTGGTTGTCCTAGAGTATAATAGACATATCCAGAAAAAATGTTAGCAAACAGAAAATACTAACAACAAATGACAATTTGAATGAAATTTACCCTCATAATCACCAAACAATCTGCGTTTAAGCTTCTCCTCCGCTGAACGCCCTCCCTTTCCACTTCCAATAAACTCCTCTTCATCAGAAAACCCAGAGGTGTCTTCTTCTGTATCCCTCCGAGCTTTTTTCAGTCGCTTAAACTTCTTGCTCTCCTAATCATTTAAGAAAAAAAATAATAACAATAATTAATAAATTACGGTTTGAGAGAACCACCTACCCTAAATTTCACAAAAAGCGCCAAAGAATGCATGCATAAAACGTACAAGTTTTGGACGAGGAACAGAGATATTGCTTTCCTGAAGAAGCTCATAGTCATCCTCATCAAGCACATATTCCGACTCCCTATTATCGGTTCGATCAATGTTTACGTCATATTCACACTACAGTTATTTCACTGCAAACATAAATAAGAACAAAAGAGTGACCCCAATATATGAACAAATGACCTTTTCTTTCTTTTCTTCTTCTGCTGCCTTTCCTCGCCACTGTCAGCTCTATCTTCTTCCTCCTCTTCCCCTTCTTCCTCGACATCATCCACTATAAACCCATCCTTCTCATATTCATCCTGCCCTTCTGGTCAGAAACGCCAAGATTGTAAATTTTCCAGAACAGATGTTAAAATAGCACAGCACAGAATAAAACCCGCATAAATTAAATTGGCTATAATTTTAACTAAAATAACATAAAAGATGATAATAGGCACACTTAAAATCCAGAAAACCAATAGACAGGGAAAAAACCTAAAAATTTGCAAATTTAATTGTTTACGAGAGAAACCCTTATAATGACTCTTCCAAATTGCAATTTCCAGATAAGATTGAAGCCCCCAAACCACACATTCAACCAAAATAAAGGGAAACATTAATACAATGTAAATATAAATATTTCGAAAGAAAAGGCAAAATCATGGCGTCTGTACCATCTTCTTCATCTTCCTCATCATCGTCATCACGGCCATCCAGTCGGTCTCTATTAGGTTCATTATCTCTCTCTTCTTCGTACACTTCGACCTCATCTGCGTTCACCACAAATATATCTATTACACATAAATTTCCCATTTTTCGAACATTAAAAATTAAAAAAAAAATCTAGCATTTTGAACACCGAAATACGAGTATTTGCTCAACGATTTTACCTTCGTCGTCGGAAATCACGGTTTTCCCAGCCATTTCCGTAAACTGCTTAAAATGAACAACTTAGGCAAACCCAAAACCCTAGAAACACATATACCATTCGCAAAACACCCACTCAGCGTGTGAAAATCTTGAGATGAAACCCTAAGTTCAGAGCGGTCTCTGAAACTCCCCACCACACCGCAAACAGAGAAATGATATTTGTACACAGTATTTCTCGTTCTTTTGGAGTATTTATATTATTGGAATAGAAATTGCAGATATAAATATGATGTAGGGTTTGATTCAAGTACAGGCCAGAGGGCTACTCCTGGTGACGTTTTCGCATATTATTGGCTTAGACGGAGATGAAATTACTATAGTGGTCCTAGACTGACAAGTATATTAGCGGCAAAATTTATAAATTATTTGTATATTGAGATGAAACATCCTACGATACAACGAATCCACAATTATTATTTATTTATTTATTATTCATTTTTGTCTATTATATTATTATATTAAAGGTGTGTTTGAGTCACATTATTTTGAAAGAATGTATTTTAGAATAGTAAATTGATGGAGAATATTTGATTGAAAAAGAATGAAAAGTTATTGATGTGATGGAAAATATTATTTTATTGAAAAATGTGTTATTGAAAATGAGTAAAAAAATGAGAATGAAAATTTTAATATGTACCAAACAGGGGCGCTAAATCTTCTCGAACGGAAGCTAAATTTTAAGTAAGTCGATCAAATATACTTTTTATCTACAGATTTCTTATGATCCACAATTTACAAATCACTACTTTCTATAAGAGCTACAACTTAAAAACAACTAAAAAATTTTAAGTTTTGCCAATCATGCACGAAATATATCCCACGTGCATAATAATGTTTTCCTTTTCGCTTGAAAGAACAGGATTGGTGTTTGCTTATAGGAATGACAACAAAACACATTCAACCCCGATATCCGCAAGGCTCTTGCCCCGAATGAGGCGAGAATTACTCGCCTAACCTTGTAAACAGGGTGAAGGTCATTGTGTCGAAGCAATACGGGAAACATTGTCCACACTCCTTACCCGTCTCGTTTAAAGTTAATTTCAAATTATTTTATCAAATAAAAATAAAATATTTATTATCATTTTTAAAGTGAATATGAATTACTCTTAATAAATAGAAAAAAAAAGTAATAATATTTACTAATTAAAAAATATAAAACAAAAGTAAAATAAATAAATAAATAAAAAAGAAACGAGAGGAGACGATAAATGGGGCAGGAGACCTATCGCACCTCGTCTCGCTTTTAATCGGGTACGGGGACGGGGTAAGATGACAAAAATATCTGACAAGATGGAAGTAGGAATGGCCAATCTGTCTCATACTCGCTTTATTGTCATTCTTATTTGCTTAGCTCGAACTTTTATTTATGTTTGTAATAAAATAAGATATTATGTTATCACGTTTAATTTAAATATATACATTTTCAAAAAATAAAAAAAAATTTCAATTTTTATGGTAACATTTTCCTACTCTTTATTTAGATGTTTTTAGGAATGGCAAAAAAATTCGATAAATCCAATACTCGAGGGGTCCTGCCCTGAATAGGGCGAGAATTACCCGCTTAATTAGGTATTCGGGTCGAGGACGCGGCGAGGATGAGTAATGGGTGCCCCGTCTCGTTATTTTTTTAGAATTCAATACTTTAAATGGATAATTTCACAAAAAATCATTAACTCTAATAGAAAATGACAACTAAAATTATCTAAAATAATATGACAAACAGTGAAAACCTTAGTTTACCAATTATATTTGAATAATTTAACTTTTAAAAATAAGTAAAGCTTAAAAAATATATTATTGTCTTATTCTAATAAATGGGAGCAATAAAATGAATTATCAAAAATTTAAAAATATAAAAATTCAACGGGATAGTAAATGAGGTAATGGCCCCGTCTCGCCCTGTCTTAAATGGGTAACGGAGAGGGAAATTGTCTGGCGAGGTGGGGGCAGGAGAGGTTGCCCTGCCCCCACCAACCCTGTCTCACCCTATTTTCGTACAGCCCCGTTGCCATTTCTAGATGGTCTTTGAAAAATCAGTCTCACTCAAGCACTACATGAAAATTGTTTCAATGTACATATATTAAAAAGACAAAAAAAAAAAAAGGAAAGTGTTGGGTATTTTTCGAAAAGTACGAACAATGTTATTAAAATTGGATCCAATGTGACTCAGAAAAGAAAGTCAAACATGGTCCATCAAAGTAGGACGGTTGATAAAACTAAAAAGTTTTAAGATAAATCTTGATTTCATTTTTAATTTTTTTTTTTTTTACATATAACCAAACTCATATATTATTTTTTGATCGAACTAGTCGATCCAATCCAATTTTAAAATATTGTTTTCGAATGCCCAAATTGAAAATATGACCTTTTAGAGAAAATAAATGTTGAAAGGTTAAGGTAATACATCACAAAATGCATAAAAAGAATAGCATGATATGTTTTAAAATGATTTTCACATTATACATTTATTTCTACTTATTAATTATTTGATTGATTCTTATATCAATAAAAAGTCAAGTTGATTTTCATGACAACACTTCTCAAGTGATTGGTAATTTTATTTCCGATTTTGCTGTTTGTACAAAAATGGCAAGAAGTGACCGTAATGATGTGGAGGGAAAATAATGAATGTAAAAGCTTATTGTATTTTAAATTGACAAATAATATAGTGTTGTGTGACATTATGTAAGCTTGAGCATTGTCCATTTATTTCACCAGCATGTCGAGTCTCAATGTTCATGCTTGTATACTGCATCAATTTCTAGTAATCATGAATACTAAAACTCGATATTCTATCACCATCTCATCGACACTTACTATTTAGCCCATATTTGATTTAGTTAAAAAAATCAAATTTTTAGTAAATTTTACGCCCTCCATACTATAAAGATAGGTTTTCATTTTTATATATCCCAAATTATATGACTCTTTCCTTATCGAGAGCATAATTGATTTTTCAGTTTTCTGGTATGCTCATATTTAATGTGGGCTATTATAAAAAAATATAACGTACTTCCATTTAAACCCTTGTTTAATTTTCATTATTTCCAATATATATATATTCTCTCCATTATTTTCATTCATACATTAGATATATTTTCTCTCCATTATTTTCATTCATACATTTTTCAATAAAATAATAATACACACAAATCTAAAAGTTTTTCTTATTTTCTAAAAACATATTTTCCATCAATCTACTATTTTAAAATACATTTTTAACCAAAAATTGGGCTCAAAGAGGCTCTAAATCATTATTTAATAGGAAAAACGTAAGAAAATATTAATATTTTCAACTATATTAATTAAATTTTCTTAATTTGTATGAAAATGGAAACAAACATATCTTTAGGAATGTATGGAGTAATAAAAATTGATAATATCTGATTGAAAAATGATGGATCCAATAAAAAGTAAGATTAAGTTAATCGTTGAATATGATTTAAATTTTTATCAATTTTTTTAGGTGAATTAAACATGGACTTAATTAGACATAAACATGAATAAATAACATATATGTCAATTGAATAAGTAAACATAGAGCAGTCAGTATCAATAACTCGAAAGTACTAGAAATATTCTTCAATCGAGCAATGTTCTCGATGAGCTCTATTTGCTTGCTAAGCCCACCAAAGTAATGTGTTCGATGGGCATGATGAACATGACGATTTGAAACAATTTGAATGTTTAAAGCATAAGAAAAACTGAGTGGTGCTTGAATCCAATATATTAGAGCCTCTTAACATAATGCAGCAAAATAATAATACATTTTTATGTGTATCATGAATTCTACAAAGAATTGCCTTGTTTTTTCTTCAGGAAGCAAGCATAGATTCATCATTTTTTTTGTTCGCCACGTACCCTTTCCCATCACGAGCAATTTTGCTTTAGATGAATAGTATTTAAAAGCTAATAAATCATCTCAGCGGTAGATAACAAATGCAAGAAAACCATGATAATTGAGATATTATCTTTGTCAATGGTCACGACATTCCATAGCTCGTTACTAGCCGTTACCTGAAAGTTACAGATTATTTCTTGTAGGAAAAAAAATCGTATGCCCATCTAAACAGTGCATAAAATGAACAAAACCCTTTGAGTTCATAAATACAAATCATCCATCGTCAATAACTGTCAAAACATCAAACGTAGATCAACTCGTTCTCTGCAATAAGTTCCAAAAAGATCCATGGTCAATGATACCAAATACACATCATAGGTTTGATGAAGTAGCTATATGAAACTTACTAGGTATTTATCTTTGGCTGATAGGTATCAGTTATTTCAAGTTTAGGTTTCAGATCATCAACAACAATTGAGCGTGTAACCTATTAAAAGAAAATAATTAATAGAAGTAACATTGAAGCATTAACTTGTGAACTTTTTGGAGATGCCAATCCAAGTAAAAACTTGCATGCACTTGCTATAGCTCGGATGGATAGGAAAATTAGAAATGAAATATACATAATTTCCAAGCATTACTCTTCAGCATCGAAAACCCAGTGGTTCTCTTTCCTACAACACTTCTCTTTTCTATTGAAATTTTTTTGGACAGAACGTACAAATAAATTCAATGAATTAGATCTGGGATGACTTAACAACTTCTTTCTTAAACTCAATGATATATTCGGCAGCAGAGAAGGAAAGAGGAGAACTGAAACAGATAGTAGGGCAGCTTCAAAACAGAAGGGAAAAAAGATAATGGACTTCAGCTCTTCACTTATTGTGGAATCAAATACATTCCTTTGCATCACCATGAGCTAAAGATGCAAAAGCTTTTTATGGAATATTTTGGTTGATCTACATAACTGGGAAGAGAACAGACAAACCTTTTGTTTTAGTAAACTGGAAAGGAAAAAAGGGTGAGGGTTAAGAAGAAAATTTACTTCAGGCCCTGCCAAACAAGGAATGCTTGACTTTTCCTGGTTGCTCTTCCGTACTCGTATGTTTTTAAAATGACATGCGTACCCTGCTCTAACATGTTAGGGATATTGATGCAAACCGGGTTTCTTACAGGTCAATCAAAAGAACAGACATAAGTGTAGCTTCTTTTCTTAAGTAGACATTTCGAATCCTTTCCCCTTAATCTTACATCCTTCAAACAATGATAGATCAGGAGGTCATCTAAGCCTATGATTACCTTCAATTTGGTCCCTGAAAAACCATTTCACTTGACGGTGCACATACCTCGATGACCATCAAATATTCCAAATAAACGGATATTCTTTTCATTGCACATATGGGGTATCAGAAAGTGTGTCCTAAATGGTTTCCCTTCCCCTGCAAGTTGAGAAGGAACCCCAAGATAGCACTGGATGGTATGAAGAAGGATCATTTGAAGAATCAATCCAGGTGCTTGTTGCATTAGATGGTAGAGAAGCCCTTTCAGAAAAATCTTTACCATGGGTAAACCAGCTAATACTCCATAACTTTGATATTTAGCTGTATCCACTTGTTCATGAGATAAAAGAGATTTAGCAGAGCCAGCTTCCCCTTCCTTTAATCCATCTTCACATTCCAATATTATAGCAAGTTCCACAACTATATAGCAAAAGAAGGTCTATTTTCAGGATTCGCATCCCAATAAATCTGTATTAGAGATAGTAAACTGGCGGAAGCACCAGACTCCAGACCAGCAACAACAGGTCGTAGTCCTTCAGACACAATGCGGCTGTAAGTTTCTCTCCAGTCATTTCCAAGACTGTACGGGCCTTCCATCAGCACGTATCATGGACAGCTATGATAAAGATAGGATTTAATAATTTCAGTGATGGAAGATTAATTACTCTGAAAAAAAGTGTCCTAAATTCCCACAGGTATTTGTGATGGAGATCCTAGTTGACATTACATGGAAGTCTCCAAATTAGATACTTATTTAGGGAGCGTAATTAGGATTTTATTTAATATATTTTCTAGCATTTTATTAGTTGTTTCCTAAGAAAATTAGATTAGTTTAAACTCTACGTGAAGAGGGTATTTTCATTGTAATACTTAGACTTCGATATTGAATAAACTAATATTTTCTCCCTCTAAATTCTCTCCATTATCTTCATCTTCATCTTCATCTCTTTCTCATCTCCTTTCTCTTCTGCTCTTTCCTTTCCGCTTTTTCAACAAGTCTCTTCTTTGTTCGCAGCATTCTACTTCAATTTTTCATTCAATATATAGAGGCTACAACCTAGTTTTCTTGGATTATAAGACGAATGTATTCCTTCCGCCCAGGTAAATTGATGCTGAACAACTTGAATAATTCAAATGGTCATTCAAATTTCATTTATTTGTCATTACAACCCTAACTTGGTGAAGGTCAACACTCATTTAATGAACCAACATTCACGAATTTCCCCCAACAAGAGCACGGTGGCAAGCTCTTGAAGGTAAGCCAATCTTAGCAAGTGGCTTCCAGTTTTAAATTTCATGACTCTCAGCCATATCTTGAGAAAATTAATCTTTATTTGGGCGAATGATGAAAATAAAAAAAGAAAACAGGAAATTCATCTTCTTTTCTAATAAATTTGATAGTAATCTTGGTAACACCCAGAAAATAATGTATGAAGCACAGAGCAATGTTTAAAGGTAAGAGAGAACAAAATGAAATCAATGATTTGAAAAAAAGAGTAACTTGAGCCTCAACTCGAAGATCGGTATATAGGAGTACAGCAGCGAGAAGCCCGCTGCAAAATAAATAAAACAACTACTACGTCCTTAATAAAATGTTGTCAGTCTCAGTATAACTGTTTATGCATCATATGAACAAATTTTCATGTGTCATCAACATTGCAAATCAAAGAATTCAAGTTAGCCACGAACTACATCAGCATTTAGGATTCAATATTAAGAGAGATTGTTATAACTGTGGTAGCAAAGTATCATGTGAACTAGGCATGGAAACATCTAAGCCTCCGCTTGAAAAGAATTTATAACGGTTTGATTTTTAAATAAATAAAAATTAGAGTCCGGTAGTACTTATGAGTCCATTGGAAAGTGTTATTGAAAATGAAGTTTGACTATTTATAAATTAATTTATAAAGTTCGCCAAATGGAGGATAAAATTTCAATTCCCCAAGTCTAATCCAAGTATCTTACCCTTGAGGAAAAATGGAGGGTGTTAGAGCGAGAAAAAAAAAGAAGAAGAAGTCAAGTAGTCACAAAAGAAAGATCACTGACCATGTTATATAGATTGACACAGCAAGAAGTAAAGTCCATATCCTAAAGGTTGTTAAGATTTGGAGCTCCATCTTAAAAGATCAACCTTATTAAGAGGAGTAATCCAAACCTTTATAAATTGGTCTTTGTTTTCATTTTTATTCGGTGTGGAATACTATCCCTTAACATACCTCCGCAAGATGGTGGCTCGTTTGAGCAGAAATCCGTGTACTTTTTTTTTACTCTTAATCGGATCGAATTGTTAGTTAGAACTTAATGCGTTTTGCATTTTGATTAGTCTTCTTAATAAGGTAGATCTTTTGAGATGAAACTCTAATCTTAACATAATATCAGAGCTCATTAAACTCTAACGAGAACAAAAGCAGATGGAGCAATGTCATCAACATGACTCCAGCCACTGTAACTATAGTTCCCACCGCTTTTGTTTGGCATCTAAGCTTCTTAATGTACACCTTCTCCATCCTACACAACACAACACGTACAACTAGGCGGCAAAAACCTTATGATCATGTCCGGTAAGGTGAATTGTACTATACTGAACATTATTAAGTATGAAAAAGAAATGGAGTACTAGAATATGAATGTGTATATATATACGTGCATATGACTGCCATAACAAATGTCATAGCTGGGAGCATGTTACTCATGGCACATGTAAAAGTGGGGGAAGTCAATTTAAGCCCAGCATAGTAAAAGTTTTGATCAATCACTGGCCTGTAAAATCCCAATTTGAAAAGATCAGAAGATTTAGCTTTTATATTCCAGATTAAGAATATTAAATGAATATTTATGTGGCACTTTCCAAGACAAGAACACTCACCCAAGAAGTCCCAGCATAAAAAGCTGCATGAAAATTGGAAATGTAATCTTTGGCCTCACTTTCCTGTGAAAAAGCAAATGACAAGAATTAGCATTTAAAAATACATTATAGCTGCACGTACAAGAATTTTTAACAGAGATCGAACTGGGTTTTAACAGAGATCGAACAGGGTGCTGATGTGGCAGCACCTTATTAACCTTTTTTTTTTTAACCTTCCAATGCTAACTTGCAAAGTGTATTTCCTGTTAAAATTCTGTAAAATCTCTCTGTACTCATAGCATTGTTCTTAAAAATATTGGAGGATATAAGAACATTTTCATCATGTTTGAAAAAGTGGTCTCAATAGTATTAAAACTATATATTTTAATGTCTAGTACTGTACATCAAATACAAACGGTTAAAGTTTTGCATGTGCACCTTTCGAGGACAAGAGCAAAGGGAGCAATAACACAGTGGCGAAGGCATGCCTATAAAAAAACAAGTACATAGTGGCTCATACCACTATTTAGTGATACTTTGGTAATGATGTTCATACCAGCA
>CAIGRK010015059.1:0-11609 GCA_903798315.1 Fraxinus greggii | reverse complement strand
TGTAAATCATAGATAGATGCTAGTACAAACAAGATCCTTATCGAGGTTATCCTAACCACGGGTACATATGTGTCAAAGTAATTAATTCCTTCTTTTTTACGATACCCTTTAGCTACTAATCTAACTTTATAGGCATTGAGAGTTCCATCGAAATTATATTTCCTTGTAAACACTCATTTACAACCAACGGATTTAGAACCCTTTGGTAAATCAACTATTTCCGAAGCGTTATTTGAAATAACAGAATCCATTTCATTATTTTTGCATCTTTCCAAAATATGCAATCTCTTTCGACTTGAAGAACAAAATGATTTTTTCTTACAACATCCTTCGTATCTCCTTCCACTAAGTAGAAATAAATAAGTTGGGAATCCAATTCATCCAATCCCAGACCTTTTTATTTTGTGACTCTCTTACTTCATCGAGGTTCACTTTCAACATCTCTTGTAGATGTATCTTCTTGTGATTTTTTAGAAGTCAGAATGTCTATATAAGTTTTATTTTGAGAATTTCTTGTTGTCAATATATTCTCCAAAACTCCACATCGCTTGATTCTATTATAGCATTTGATTCTAAGTTTAGTAACCTATAAGCCTTACTATTTAAAGAATATCCCACAAATGCACATTTAATACCTCTAGGACTTAATTTAGTTCTCTTAGGATCCATATTCTTGTAATAAGTAAGACACCCCACACTTTAAAATTATTAAATATTTGGTTTCCTACATTTCTACATTTCATATGGAGAAACCTTATTATTTTTCAAAGTAATCATATTTACTATATGAAAGCACTAAATAAAACTCCACCCCATAAGTTATATGGTAATCCAGAATTCAATAACATGGCATTTATCATTTCTAAGAATGTCATATTCTTTCTTTCTGCTAGACCATTTTGTTCTGGTGTTCGTGGTGCAGAAAATTGATGTATTATTCCATTTTTTTCACAAAATATATTGAATTCTTTAAAAAAAATATTCTTCACCTCTATCGCTTCTTAGAGTTTTTAGTTTCCTTCCTAATTGATTTTCAACTTCAATTTTATATGTTTTAAAAGCACGAAAGGCTTCATCTTTATGTTTTAACAAATATACATAAGTATACCGAGTGCAATGATCAATGAAAGTAATAAAATATTTATTACCAACTCTTGTTACCATGCCTTCAATTCACAAACATCAGAATAAGTTCTAGTAAGTTTGTTGATCCTGCTACACTATGAAATGATTTTTTAATAATCTTTGATTTAACACATATTTCACATTTTTCTAAGTTATCAAATTCACATTGTATCAATTCTTTTCATAGTACTAACTCGTATGTGTGTTAATCTATCATGCCATAAATTAAATGAATCAGTAATATATGCAAATGATTTATTTTTATTAGAATTATCCTCAAGAGTACAAAGCTTGACCATTCCTTCAGTGGAATTGCCATTTCCAACAAAATATCATTATGAGTTATTACAAGTTTTCCAAATTCAAAAATAGATTTAATTTCTAGTTTTCCCAATAGGATTCCACTTACTAGGTTTCTATTCATTTCTGGTACATGACGAACATTTGTCAAAGTGATCTTCTTTCTTCAAGTAAAGATGATTTCCACATTTCCTTTGTCAATCACTTTTGATCTTTTTTCATTTCCCATTTGGATTTTTTGAACATCTTCAATGTCATGATAAGTTTTGAAAAGAGACTTATCTTAACAAACACGGATAGTAGCACAAGTATCATACTACAAGCCCAAAACTTTGCCTTGGATTTCATTGATTTCGCTCACAGTAGCGATAATCTCGTCAATGAAATTTATTTGTCCTTCCTTCTTTGGTTGTTTCTTATGCTCACAATCTCTTGCATAATGTCCCGATTTTTCACAAACATAGCAATGTCCCTTGGATTTGTTTTTAAACTTCCCTTGATCCTTTTTGGGACCAAGAGGTTTCCCTTTCTTCTTGTACTTGTTCGAGTTATCCCATTGTCCACGGCATTTGCTTTTGAAGAGTCATCATAAGAACTTTCAGTCTTATCTCTTGCCCTTGATTCTTCCTTTATACGAAAATAGTTTTGAATTTCTTCTAAAGAGAAGTTTTCGGGATTGTGAAGAATCTTCTTCATATATCATTTCCAAGTTCCTAGAATAGCTCCAACTTGGAAAGATTCGAAAAGATTGATTTTCACCGCTTTCAATTTATTGACAATGACTTGCAATTCATGTACTTGAGGCAATAAAAGAATATTATCAAGCATTTTGAAGTTGAAATATTTAGAAATTAAAAATTTCTTGGTACCTTCCTCCTCAATCTTATATTTGTTTTGAAGTGCATTCCAAATTTCCTTTGTCGAAGTGGTGTTGGTGTAAAGATCATATAACCGATTCGAAAGAGCACTTAGAATGTGACCACGACATATCAATTCGTACTCTTGTCTTTTCTTTCTTTCTGCACGAACTTCTTCAGTATCTTCTTCGCATGCGTTGGCAATTGGTTCCAAATTTGGATCAAGTACATAGAAGATTTATACACTGTTAGTAGGAATTTGAGTTTGTCTTGCCATCTTGTGAAGTTGATCCATCAAATCTATCCAAGCACACCAAATCTTGATTCATGTACTTGATGGTAGCAAGTGTGGTTTCCGTTTCCGTCGCAAAAAAATGAGATTATCGTTTGAGAATGTTATGAAAAAATAAATACAGTAATGGAGAAAAAATAAAGGAGAAGAAAATGATGAATATAAATCCGGTAAAGGCTTAAACACGAAGACTATATCGTTGTCCTCAAATGATATTTGTCTCCTCTACAATGCTTTTAAGGATTTAATGACAAATAGTTTATAGGATTAAACAAGCCTTATGAAGATCACCAAAAGCAAAGTGAACCTTCAAATGAACAAGTGAAAAAAAATAATGATTATGTAAATGGACAAGATTTTTTCTCAAAAATTGGATGAATTATCAATTATAAAATTAGACGTGCACAACAAATATTTATAGGTTTTAACCATTCCACACGAAGTGGTTCCAAGCTCAAATCAAGAGATGCAATGCTTGATTAATCAACCACCAAAACATTCGAAAAAACATAGCAAACGTTCACATTTTATGATTATGCAACTGCATAGGCTATAACTATGTGGTCGCATAGTTATAACCTTGGCTACCTCTAAATTTTTTGATCTCGTCTATGGGACCCCATGCTTAAAAGGATCGCATAGGCCATTTTCATAATCGCATAGGCTATTTTCATGACGTTATTTTCCTTTTTTCATTCATCTACAATTCATCCATCCATGATTTTGAACAACAAGATTTCAACAAAATCTCAATGTGTTTTCATAAAAAATATTAAGAAGTTATTAAACATTATTTACATATTAGATTGTGATACCTTTGTATTTTAGCTTTAGGCAGCAAGATTTATATCAATATTTGCTCAACTTTCGTCTCAGCAATATTGTGTTTTGGAAAAACTCCATCACTAATGTATAATTACAATTAATAACCTTTGTACAAATGGCCTTCAATTTATATGTCAAGTATTAGAATATAAAGTGTTTTGAGATTTGTGCAGTAACTTTTATTATTTAATCTCAACCGCCCAAAGACTTCAGCTATTTTTCGAAAGAGGGTAGAATTGTCAATGTATGGCCATACGTGCAAAAAATTTAAAAATTTGCTATAATTAAAGAGTACATATATTCACACCACAATTTTTACAAATGACATCACATTTTTATTACAATAAATATTTATAAACTTTCTTATATTCTTGTACTTGTGTTTTCAACCTTTTTATAATTTTTTTTATATTAATCATTTATTAATTTTCACATCCTTTTTGTGTTATGAGAGCAAAAAAGACATTTCTCTCTATTATTTTTAAATTACTAATACAAAATTTAAACAAAATATTTGCCTATCTTTTCAATGTACGAATGTTTGAATGAAAATCGCGTTTAAAGACAAAATATGTTAATTAATTGAAGGTTAAGAATGATAATGAGACGGAAAAAAAGTTGAAGACACAAAAACGAAAGTGAGCAAATATTAAAAACATTACTTGTAATTAAAATGTGGTAAAATATTAAATGCAACCTATTAAAATTACTCAATCAATGAAATCCTTAAAACGCAAAAGTTTTTCCACACACCCAAATTTTAATAAAATATATTAAAATTTGAGTTGAAGACACATAGATTTTAATAGAATCAATTACATTACCTGGTAGAGAAATCTATTAAAATATATAAAGGCCAACAAAATTTTTTTTTATCCTTTTTTTTTTCAGACTAAAAGGTCAACTCATTTTCTATAATATTATCTTGTGCTGCAGATTTGGGATTTTGTGGGTTTTCATAATATTTTTTTTTGGCTAGACACGTTATTGATTACGAAAAACGTTGTTGAGGGGAAAGGGGAAGACTCACCGAGACAAAGGAGACAATTGTCAGTTTGTATTTGCAGTGTTTAATCTATCTAGCATGCCTAATAACCCATTCTAAGTACGGATAGGGATATTATACACTAAATTTCTTTACAAAAATTTCACAAGGAAATTATTACAAAATGTACGAAGAAATCAACAATAATACAAGATTTGCCAATTAATTATGCTTGACCCATTTCTCAAAATCTTCTTGCGAGTCATTGAAAAAACTGGTATTGTGGGAGTTCATAAAAACTTGCACCTGTTTCAAAATTCTAAAAGGTCAACACTGGTAGTTAGTGAGAGACAAAAAACTCTCTTCATAACAAGATAAACACGATAAATCTTGCCCGAGAACTTTACGAGTTTAAAGCACACTTAGGGTACTCAAAATGTAACTCTTTGAACATAACTAGTCTCTTTTGACAGGACGTCGCCAGTTTTTGAAGACGATGAAACCAAACGATGTCATCATTCCAGCCAAGTACCCAAAAATAGCTCCGTAAGTCACACAAATTGGCCATTCCTGCTCATAATGTCAATTTGTTCACAAATCATCATCAGAAAAACAAAAAGTTATCAACCAAGCCTCGTGTTTTAGCAAAGAGTAGTAGTATATTAGCTAGATTCGTAGAAGAGAAGAATAACCTAAAACGTTTTTCACAAAACAACGTTATCCACAAATAGGCCAAACTGCATGAAAGTCTGGCAAAGATTACATGATTAGGACATTCTAATGTGAATAACGAACCTAAGAAACGGAGATATTCATGTGATCTAATTTGCAATTTACTGTAAGGAGAATCAGCAGTTTAAACAAAGCCCCATTGAAGCATGTCAATCATTCTTTTCAACTTCGATGAGGAAAAAAGAAAGGTTGATGAAAGAGATTTAGTAAAGAAAGCCAAATTTAAATTGCATCTATAAATTGAACTTTAGCTTGTGCAGAATGGAGTCCAGTGACAGAAAAGAAAAGAACAAACTACCAAAAATCCTACAGGCATCGATAAGGAAAGTGAAAACAGAACAGTTTTAACACAATAGATCACAAAACATCCAGCTTGATTCTCAATATAATTTCAGGTATTAAAGACGAGTTCCATTTCAAGGATCTATACCTGCCATGGCCTTTCCCAATCAAGAGGCATAGGCCACGCACCAAACCAAGCTCCTATAGCAGCTCCATGTGCAGGCAAGCAGATCATATAATCTACAGGTCCAATAGGCCTGGAAAAGGAAATTGTGAAATTCAAATACCAATGAGATTATAATAAAGGGGTGGTAAAGCGCGCAGATAATTTCTGAATCCAAAGCTCGAGAGAGAGAAAACTACAAATATCAAATATGAAATATGAAGGAAAAAAAATTCATGATAACCCCATTAATATGTTAGCAGGACTAGTTAGTAGTTTGGTTAGTTACATGAACTGAATGGAAGCAGACCATTCCTCGCCCCATGAGAAATATGTGTCATTCTTTTGTCAACAATATAAAGATACAAACACAGTTGTTAGCTAGTTATCTTACTTTGTCTGAGCAAATATTCTATTCCAATCAGTCCACGAGGAGCCAAAAACAGAAGCTGCAGGGACGAACTGACAGAATGAAACATGGCAAAACATGAGACAATGGAAAATAGAAATAAATATTTATGGGAGTGATACGCATGGTATCTGGCAAATTTGAGTTCAGAATGTAGATGTCGTTTCAGAAACAAGATATTTGACATATGGCTGTATGTTTGGAATTTTAACCTGAAAATCTGTAAATTGATTCAGTCATAAAGGACCTTTGTCTTAACTAAAATTAAGGACCTTTGTCTTAACTAAAAGTCAAAAGGTAAATGTCAAAAATAGTAACGTAAAGCACACTATCTCAGAATAAAAGTCTAAATTGTGGTTATTCAGAAACATATTAATGGATAGATAAGTTTTGCAAGATAGCAACTGAACAAACTGATCCTTACTGTAAGAACTGACATTAGGAGAGACCAATGAAGAGTCTTTCTTAAGTGCCTGCATGCAATAAAGAGGATAAAGATCAGTAAATTTTATGCACTATAAATAGCCATACAAAGAATAAGCTTCAGCTCATCCAAACTTATCTATTCACGTTATTATATTAACAGAATCACCGTCGAGGTCAGACTTTAGAATAATGACTCTTCAGTATCAGTACCCCAAGCAAACCCCTACAGCACAATTGGTACTCAATCATCTCCTTCCGATTAGCAACTATGGGTGCATTTTGGAGAAGAAAATAAAAGATATAATCTGGGTTAGAGGGAAATAAACGTCCAAGTACCTGCTAATCATCGAGGGAGTTATTTTTTGCAATAGGATATGATATATCAGAGCTATTTCTGTCCAACCTCAAATTAAATGCTGTGTTTTCAAATTTCTATCACAAATCATGTCGCAAAATAGAAAAGCAACAACAGCTAACAGTAATCACATACTGAAGGCCAACAGGCGCCCCCAATACAATAGCTCCAAGTGCATTCACAATTGCCCCTACAAATTGAGACATAGCACATCTCTTAGAATCTGCATGCATAATACCGAGGGCAGAAAGTATTACATTCTCTATAGTCTATATAGCTTAAGGCTTAAGTACCAATTTTTGGCATTTGAACAAATTAAGTTCAAATCTACAATAACGAGTATCTGTCTGTATCATTATCTACAAAGAAACAAATGTTTATAGCAATGTCAGCCAGCAACTTCAGTTCTGCCAAATCCATTTCCAGCATCGAATTTCCACTTCCTTACAATGTGCCCTCACACACCAAATAGAGCAGTAAATGGCACAAGTTGCCAAGAAATGATTTATACTTTGCTTGTGAGAAATTCCTGCTAGGAAGATGCTCGTACGATCAGGACTCTACATCTTTTCAAGTGTTAAGATCTTATAATAAATTAAATTAGATTTGCATCTAAATCAAAATAATTTATCCATTTTTCAATTATCATCCAGTAAAATAGGACAATGGATTCGGAGGAATGAAATTCTTCGGTTTAGAGCATTTCCTCTGATGTGGGTCTTTTTAAGTTTTGCTTTGTTCTTTGATGAGTGCACAACTGCACACCATTTGGACAGTATCACATTCCCAGAAAAGATTTGTTTTGTAACAAGAGTTCATGCCTCAAAGTTGTAATTTGGGGAAATCATTTCGAATTAGATTCTATTTGGCCATTAACACTTGGAGATAGAGATAGAAATAAGTAGAATTAGTAATTTTCTATGTTAGGAGTTTGATATTATCAATGTTATCTTTTATTACATATTTGTTAAAATATAAAGTTTTATTAGTTTGAAAGTCCTTTTTTATATAATGGAGCTTAGGTTTTAATTTACGGGCACCCTAAATTCTTAGTCAACCCACACTGCAAAATTCAAACCACACTTGTAAAGAAATTTTCACCCTTGATACCAAATAATTATTTTGTTATGCTATAATACAAACATAAATTACACAATCTCACATACAAGGAGGCTAAGTCTAACCTGCAGGAAGTCCCAGCAAAGCTCTCCCTACAGCTTTAAAATACTATGCAATAAAAAAAACTTAATTATAATAAATTACTAAACCTAAACATACATAAACAAATTAAGCTGAAATTGTGAATAATTTAAATATAAACTTACGGAACATTTATCGGGATTGTGCCGAAACAGACTGTACAGTAGGATCACAACTGAAGCTTCAACAATCTGAGAATAGAAATAAAAAAATAACAAATAAAAAGTAACAAGCTATTTAATGCATTAAAAAAATTGGAAATTGAAGAAAATACAATGCTTACCCAGATTAGATATAGAGTTTCAGCTGGATTTGAAAGGAGATTAAGCGAATAGAAATTTTGAGCTGCCCAGAAAGCTGAAGCTAAACCTAGCCCACAAATCAGGTGCAATACAAGTACCTTTGCTGGTGATATACAAAAAAAGGGGTCGTTTTTGGTTTCCGAAGGATTTAAATTCCGCTGCCTCTTCTTTTCCTTCTCCATTCAGTTTTCTTCAAGCCAACCTGTTTGAGTTTGAATTGATTTACAGACTGTTTTGTCCGTTGATAAACTTCACCGAGCCCCAAATGTATTTAGTCATAATTAACTCATGAATGAAATGGTAATTATCAAAAAAAATAAATAATAATTTGGGTAGCCTAACGTATAGGAAGCTTTCATTTTGGTCACCAACTTTCTGTTTTTCCAATTTAGTCAGCAAATTTATAATTTTCTTAATTAAAACAACAAGTGGTGGTATATTTTCTTAATAAAATAATGATGCAGTACAAACTTAGGAGCGGCTAGGCATGACCTGAGCTACAGAAAGAAAAGGGGAAAACTTACACCATATAAAAACAAGAGGTACAATGTATAGAAAGAGCTTAAAGAGAACTAATGTGGACGCTTCNTAGGAAGCTTTCATTTTGGTCACCAACTTTCTGTTTTTCCAATTTAGTCAGCAAATTTATAATTTTCTTAATTAAAACAACAAGTGGTGGTATATTTTCTTAATAAAATAATGATGCAGTACAAACTTAGGAGCGGCTAGGCATGACCTGAGCTACAGAAAGAAAAGGGGAAAACTTACACCATATAAAAACAAGAGGTACAATGTATAGAAAGAGCTTAAAGAGAACTAATGTGGACGCTTCCCAAATTTGGTTATCATGCAGTGTATGATATATCTCGTCTTGCAATCTTCAGCATGATGTCACTACATTCATGCTGCAACTATATATAACTCTATGCACCCGGGGGAATATCCATTTGTGCGTCATCATCATCCAGTGCAAACATATCAATGCATAGTTCTTAACATTTTACAAAAATAATATGCTGAAGAAGCTACACCGAGTACCTCTATAGTAGGATAGTTCACTAAGAGGCTGGATAGAAGGGTTACACATTAATTTTAAACTTATATACTTTTATTTATGCTCTCGCTATCACAATGCATGAATGACCTAAACATGATGGTAGGTCTGTTCCAAAATTGACTATATAAATCACCAAAACCCATGCATTCGCTATCATCGTGAATATGATCTCTGAATTTATCCTTACCCTATATCCGCTACGAAGATGTGTCTATCTCGATTGATGATTTTTTGGAACCCTCTAAAGACTGTTTAAAATTGATTTTCCCACGTCCAAGAAGTGGTGACCCACATTGCCTCACTTTAACTCAATGGCTCCTTTTTTTGAATTTTACCCTTCCCCCTAACCAAGACTTGAAGACAAGTCGCTGACTTGATGTGGCTTCACTTTTATGACTTGAGCTACGCCTTGAAATGGTTTATAAGACCATGCTTTATAGAAACTTCATCACAAGAGTAAAGCATATACGGACTTGTTATAAAAAGAGTGCAATTACCAATTTTTTATAAGAATCTAAACAATTGTTCAATACCCAATTCCCAACAATGAATCTTCAAACTCTTCTTGAATGTTTGTAAGTCTCCCGGTCAATAGCATTCTTCCATAGAAAAATCTCATATTGAGATACACATATTGGGTATTCAATTTATTTGGATGTGTAATCTTGCCTCAAGATTGTATCTCTAGCCTCCCCCCTTTTAGAATGAAAAACTCATATTTCTAGACCAAAATTAGGTCTAGAATAGAGTCTCAAAAGAATTGAAAAATAACTTTTATCCAATTAGGATTATTTAAATTGCTGAAATTTATACTAACATTGTAATTTGGTCCTTGAATCTTCTTTCTTTTGCAGATTGAGTCCTTCGATATTGTAATTGAGGTCCTTCAACTTTCAAAAACGACTCTTTGATCTCCAATTTTCAAAATATGTCCAACTTTACTCCCTTTTTAATCAATTATTGCTTGTTTTCATCCATTGTCATCCAATACTGCATTTTCTCCTAAAATAATAAAGAAACACACAAAAGGTAAATATCAAATTCATAAAATTAATCTCAAAAGCTATTGTTGATGTTCAAGATATGCATAATAATTTCACTTATCAAACATCATCAGCTTGGCACTCTCATGTTACCTTTTGTTGTTTCCTCCATGCAGATTGTCAAATTCAACTTCACGGTTTCATTATTTATTTGGCTAACTTTTGATACTTCTTGTAGCAGTATCATGAGTTTGAGAGAAGATGTTAAATATATTAGTTGTTTATATTTAGGGTAAATTATTCTTTGTTTCTTATATGCTAGCAATACTATATAAAACTTATTTTCTTGTATTTTCATTATGCGATTAATATCTAGCCTCTTTTCCTTTCTCTGTATTTCGTTTATTTATTTTAGGAGGCCTTAGGCGTAGTGACCAAAAGGCTTCATTCAGTTGAAGAGAAATTTTGTGAACATAATCTGCAAAACATTATGTTAAAGAGAAATTACCTGCATTGCTAAAAATGTCTTCAATTATGTGAATATCAAAGAGATATGATATTTGATGAAGGATAAGAGAAAGCTGCAAGAATGGGGAAAGAAACTGGAGAGAAAGTGGGGAGAACCGGAGAAGAAGCAGGGAAGGGGTGAGAATCAGGGAAAGGGAAATTTTATTTCAAATAATCATCGTCTACTCAACAACAATGAAAATATCTAATAAATAGTAAAAACCTAATTTATTAGTGACGGACTAAGACCAACCCACTATAATAAAATAAATCGATGTCCACATCAACTCTCCCGGTGTGGGAGAAAACTCGACCCTAACGAGTGCATAACATTCTACCACGATGGGTGATCTTTCGTAAGAACCAAATATTGAAACTCAACAAATGATGTCAATGCCAGTTACAAATTATCCCCAAAAATATGACCTGACCATGGTGACTTGGATATAGGAAGATCTTGCTAACTCCTACAAAGTTCGAAGGAATCTGAATCAATTTGCTGATGTTTCTTTCTGAGAATCCATGGACAATTAGAATCAAGTGGATCGACCCAACAAACAAGTACTGAATTTCGTCATCATTGGTCAATACATGCCCTTACAATCAGGGGCGGAGCCAGGAATTTTATTCAGCGCAGGCACAATTTAATCAATGCCGAACTTTGAGTTTTTGACCATGGAATTAATAATGATAAAAATACAAAACAATATTAAGACAATGCATTTAACCATCATATGCATGTGAAAAGGCCATGTCCAGAGCAATGCATTTAACCATCATATGCAAATAGGCAATGCTGCCACCAATAA
>CAIGRK010015047.1:0-13377 GCA_903798315.1 Fraxinus greggii | reverse complement strand
AAATTCTAAGAATTGATTCTGGGTGAATTTTACATTTCTGCAGGTGGTGACCTTCTTGGTGTTGGTGTTATTAAACACTAATGTGTTTGGTGTTTTATGGCATCGGCATCAAGAGGGAGATTTGTTGGAATGTGATGCCACCTTTGTCATTTACTTTCTAACAAGTTTGGGCAACGATGAAACTATTGGGCTGGCCCATATTGCTGAAAATAATAAATAATCCATTGCCTGATAACTCAAAGCAACTGGCCCAAAACCCGACCAATCCATCCCATTACTAGAGCTGCTCTGGACCGTTGATTGTGGGCTGATCTGATGACTGATGGTTTATCCTTTATATACCAGCTGAAGCGTTATTTTTGGGGTAGATTTTTCACACACTCTCTCGTGTCTCTAGGAAGCTTCTGGCTGTTTAGTTTTCTTCGAGTTTCTTCGTGTTCTCCTCTTTTTCTTAGTGAAATAGTGAGATGAATTTTAACTGGTGGTTTTAATCATTTTAATCTTTGTGATTAGTTGCCTTTGTGGTTGTGTTCAAGAGAGGTGTTGTCCGGTTTGGCCGTGTGTTTGTCTTCGTGCCATTAAGTAACCACTGTGGGTTTAGATTATGGATTTGGGTGCTTGTGGCTATTGCTTTGTACAAAAGGGTACAATGATTTGTTCTGAGCCCAAAATACTATAAAGAATTCGTTTCTTGGCTTTGTGCGATATTGGTCTGTAATTCTTGTTCCTTTTTTTGCCTCCGTTGTGTTTTTCTTTTGGCGTTACAGAAACACTATGCATTCTTCAATCCTTTTAAAAATTGTCATGAATCATGATACACTAATATAATGGTTGTCATAATTCTTAACATAATGTCGCATGGCATCATATTATTAGACTGTTCAAAATGCAGTCAACTTTTCGATCCAATCATATATATTGCCGACATTCATTCTGTCAGAGTGGCTTTAGCCAATTGTTGTTCACACACAAGAGAAGGCATGTCGGTTGCTAAAAGCTTTTGAAAAACAAATAACAGAGCAATAGAAATCAAGACCACCCACAGGAGCAAATTTATAATTGGAAAACTGAAAATAGGAGGAACTTCTTAAAGGGTACTTCTTAGAGGGCAGTGAGCAATTTTTGTGTATATGTACAGATTGTGGGATTGGAACTTCTTAAAGTTTAGTTGAACAATCATTTAATTTATTTACTTTATTCGCAGTACTTATCTTTATTTAGTTCATTTCTGGTCCTTTCTTCTAGTGGATGAATTTAGAGTGATATATTTTTGCTTAATTTTTTTATGTGTATTTAAGTAAATTTACATACGTGTATATATATATATATTGTGACTAGGGCGGGGCAAAACCCAATCCAAACCGTTCAACCCCACCAACTTAGGGTTGGCTTTTAAGTTCAATTGGGTTGGGTTGAAAAATCAAATTTGAGGTTGAGTTGAATTTTAGGTTATGAATTAAAATCCAACCTAACACAATCCAACTCAATGAATAAAAAAAATACTTGAAACAAAAAAAAAAATTAATAGATATGATGGTGAAGATAAGAGAATGACTTATAATTTATATTCGTCCATTTTTTTTTTTTAAACATGGATTGAGATGAATACTATGCATAAATGAAAAGTTATTTAACGATAAAATAAAAATTAAGGAAATAATAATAAAATGAATGAATCCCATAAAATTGTACAAAAGAAAATAATTCATAATTTTAAACTTATGTATATATTATTTTTTTAGAAAGAATTTCTTATATAAGTGTTAAAAAATAAATGAAGGTTTTCAAGTATTTAAACTTTGAAAAATTGTCTAATTTCAACAAAAGTAATTGAATTCAACTTGTAGGCTCGAAGCCCAAATTGATCGACTCAACCCAACCCAACCCTACCCAAACTTGACCGGTTTGGATTGGGTTGGATTTAAACCGATAATTGGGTTTAAAATCAAACCGATCAGGTTGGATTAGTTTTGGGTTGGGAAAAAAAAAGTAAAAGGCCAACCCAATCCATTATACGCCCCACCCCTACTTGTGACATCTTAATGCGTTCAAAGTACATTAAGAAATTAAGAGTATCATTTTTGTAAAGAAAAAATTTCACCTAGTTCATTCCTAATATTTAAGTATTGGGCCCTAGTTACGGCTCATGAATTCGATACAATTTAGGAAGTTTTCGAAAAGAGTTTCATTTGAATGGAATTTTCTTGATTTTAGGGAGAATCAATTTAAATCAACTTGGGTAACCAAAATAGGGATACCGCGGAGCTAGGTCAAAAGAGAATTGTGCGTTGTACAAGGAAAAAGGAACCAGAAAAACTGCTGAATAGCTCAAAGAATATAGTAATTTTGTCGTTCCGTTCTTCCCCTCTTAGCTTCTAATTCTTGATAATATAAATGGCCGGAAAACTGCTGAATGATTATACTTTCGAAGAAATCTTGTTGCAGTTGCCACTTAAATACTTGATGCAATTCAAATGTGTTTGCAAATCATGGTACAACTTGATTGCGACCCCTTATTTCATCGCCAAGTACTATTCGAGGAAAAGGGACGAGACGTGTTTCTTTATCAGCCGTCTCGACAGAGAAACTGGGAAGCCAATGATGTCCCTGGTAGCCATGGATGATTGTGTACCGAATTTTGTTTTACAACTTGTAGATCTTGAAGTTCCACCAGTGTTCAACAAGTTCACATCGAATAGTATTTTTCGACCTTATTTTGGTCTTCTTCATGGAATTGTTTGTTATGCATGTGGTGCAGATATTGTTCTATGGAATCCTTGCAATAAAGAATGCAAGACTCTCCCGCCGTCTCTCATTCCCCGTCAACAAGAGGATTTCCATGTGTTTTCTCCTCGTCGTATTGGGTTTGGTTTCGATTTTAGCAAGAAGAACTTCAAGATACTTCAAGTCTTCACGATCCAGCATAAGCAAGAAATCGTTAACCACTTTGAAATATACAACCTAAGTACTAATACTTGGAGAGTCTTGGAAGTCAACAATGTTTTAGCCCATTGTTTCTTGAGTTCAGAGGAATTCACAAGCAGCAAAAATGGATCAACTTTCTATTGCCGGGGAAGTATAGAACATGATAATGATGTTATCGTATCGTTTAATTTCTGCGATGAAGCTTTTAAAATCACACGTCGGCCACCATATATAAGTTATGTTGATTATGATACGATATCTAGTTATATTTTACCGTTCAAAGAGTCCATAATCCTCATTCATTATACTTACGATATCATATTTGAAGTGTGGTTGCTCAATCGAAGGGGTAGTTGGACTTATCTACTACCTTTCGGATGTGTGTTAGGAGCGCCAAAGCCCTTATGTTTGAGGGAAAGCACTGAACTTGTTTGTCAAGATCTCAAGAGTGGCCAATTATATATTCGCTCTTGCCGCGGTGAAAGGAGGGATTTTGGTTTCCATTCCAAAAACAACTCCATGTTTGTTGCCGAGTACAAACAAAGCCTATTTACATTTAGACTAAACAGGTAAGCCTTTTCAACCGAACTTTTACTGATCTGAGACATCGAGGGCATGTCTGTTTAGCTTATTTTTCTTCCTTATATCGTCCAGCCAGTTGGGTTCATTTATTTCCTATTAATCTTTTCTTGAATCTTGTTCAAATTTCAAGACCACGTTAGTTTGCACAAGGCCACCATGTTTAAGATTTTTTACGACATCGTTCATCTTTTGAATTGTCCTCAATTAAGTTATTAGATCACCTTCTCGTTTGCTTTTTGTGTGACAAGATATATTTGTAAGGAGAATTTTAAGGAGATTAATGCTTTAGAGCCAATTGAAGAGTATAAAGGACGTGAAAATTAAGCAGGCGCATTTTTCAAAACAAAATAAAAAATTTCAAGGTAAAAACCTTCAAAATTAGTAACCCTTTTGAACTAATACTTAGATTGGCATCTTAAATGCTGACACATATATGTATATTTAAAAGGTTTCAGTCATTTAATGACACTTAATTGACACCTTGATTGCCGACTATCGATCGTCTAGATAGATAGCATTTTCTTATTAGATCTCTTCGAGAATGACAACAATTGAGAGCATTAATCAAATATTATTTCAATGTAAATAAAATTTCTAAATCATTCAAATCAACTACTTTGCAATGTAACAACAATCGACACGAGCAACTATATAACGACGTATAGATTTTGAGTCCATGACAAGTTGTTCTAGTAGTCCTTCCATATATTTTCTTAAAATAGTTTCATTTTAGTATTGACCAAAATAGTCCTTTCAAAATGTCTTAAATGAAAAGGCATTGCCATTTCTGTGACAATGCTGTTGGAACTTGGAAGTGTTGATTCAGAGCAATAAGGCTAATGGGTAAACCTATTGTGTTGGAAAGAATTTCAGAGTAGGCGATGTACTTGGTATGAAAATTGTATTAAGTAGACTTACCCCCATCCAAATTATAAATCAATATTTGCTTCCTTTTTGTAAATATTTAACGGGCACAATCTCCGTATTTAGTTGTCATTGTTGAGTTTGTTGTCCTCAACAAATTGTATTTGTGTTGAGATTTTAACATGTAAACATGTTCTTGTTGGCGTTTTCATAACGTTCACATACAATTCACGTGTAACATGTACACAATGTGCAATTCACGAACGAAGTAGACTATACTAGTGTGCTTCCAACTGCACAAAAATATTCAATTCTGGCAATGATGTAATTATATGTTAACCTCGTAAATTTCATCATCTGGCACTTGAAATAGAATTTATTGGCTTTGTAAATTCTCAAAATACGTGTTTCTTCAATCATAGTATACAAAAGAATAATGATATTTAACATCAGTTTAAGCGACCACACTTGATAGACCTATCTAAATGGATCATTTGACTTTACATTTAAATGAATCTATTATTTAATATCACATAATTGCCACTTGAACTGCTGCTAGCCACCAGTGAGGCTGAACAATATTACTCTATACAAAAACAGATTAAAGAAATACTTAAATTTGTTATCTAAATGAGTGAGATTATTGAGAAACATGGGTAATACATAATAAATAAAGATCTCCAATATATGTACAAAATCTAATTCTATCAAATAGGATGCTGCATATTATCAAATCTCCTTTAGAATTACAATTACGTACAGATTTAGACTATCAGTGACATATTTTTACAATCTAAATAAATTTTTTAAATCTTTCAAATCGAGTACTTTACATGGTAAGCAACTATTAAAAGACATATTATTTTTGAGTATTGACCAAAATATTTTTTTTTCAAAACGTCCCGAATGAAATGCATTGCCATTTTTGTGACAATAATGGTGTTGGAAATGTTGGCTCAAAGCAACAAGGCTAATGGAGACCTATTATTTTGGGGACGCTGCAGGTTGGGGCTTTAAAGTAATTGGTTGGGAAGATGGCAAGAATTTCAAGGTTGGCGATGTACTCGGTATGAAAATTATCTCAAGACAGTATCGCTTTCTTTTGGAAGAACCCATAATAGGTGTTAGTTTATAAATTCTCCTAACGATTCTCGTATTTAGATGTCACCGTTAAGTTCGTTTCCCTGGCTGAGCGTTCTTGATTGGCCTAAAAACACTAAAAATGTAATAGTTATAACAAGTTCTTGTTTTTGTTTTGCAATATCCGGATACGATCAGCGTGTACACAATGTGCTAGTCATGGACGAAAAAGGCTATACTCCATGTGCGCCTCAAAGTGGACAAAAATTCGATTCAGGCAATGACGTGTTGACACTGGGAAACGCAGGAGATTACTACATCATATGTGGCGTTCGAGGCCACTGTGAAATTGGAATGAGGATTATGTTTCGTGTTGTTTAAGGCTTTTCCATTGTAGAAATTGATAATAAAGCTAACCTTTTAGTCTCTTCCTTCCTTTTCTATAGGAAGAAGAATAAAATAGGAAATGAAACGTGACACGACATGACAAATTCAATATTTGACTAGAAAAATTATTTAATATTTATTAAATAATAAAAATACCACAATTAATATTTGTAATCTTGGTTGAGAAAATTTATAGCTTGAGCATGTGTGACTTTGTTTGGTAATGACATTGTTTGGCAATAAGCATTTGACGATCAAAATGTTGGTCATTCAATTTGGTGTATATTGCATTTATAATTAATAATTTGATTAACTTAACTTCATCTTTAGTTTAGTGTAAATCTTATAATTAAGTAGGTAAAATTTTGATTTATTTTGTGGCCTTAAAGCCTTTAATGAAAATTATGCTTTTTCTCAATACTCTCGTTTCAGTTCAATTTCGAAATGTTTACTCCTCCTACCACTATAGTTTTCAAATGTTTTCCATTGGCCCACTAAACTTTAAAACATTTTCGATTAGCCATTAAATTTACCAAATTGTTACACCATGCGTCACTCTCATCAACGGCTAAAAAAGTAGATGAAATGAATGGTGTGGACAACAAATATCACATGGCACATTTGGACGCTAGTTTTCGATGACATGGCACCAAAGTTCAATTGCGATATGGAAATTAGAAATTATAAAAGTACTGTTATCTATGAAAAACGTCGTGGAAAGTAAATTATAAAATTTTTACTGATTTTAAAGGCTAAAATAGATAATTGCTCTAAATTACCCAAACTTGAGCACTTACCTCAGTTTACTCGACATACCATTCCGGTTAAGAAAGGGAGACCATTAGTTCAAATCTGACTCCATACTGACAAAACATACTCAAGAAAACTGATATTATCTACACAAGTGTTCAATATCTTTTATGAATTTTCTAGACAAGGCTTTTCAGCAGTAAATATTATGACATCTCTTGTAAAAAAATCATGGGAAGCACTGATAAATATACACCTAACCAATTCATCCCCATGCAAAACCAGTTGAAGAGTAAAACAGATCCTCAAAGTGAAGCAATTCATACAAAAAGTTTAGTAGTCCGGTCAAAATAAAAATATCACCTCAATCTTTGTATTCACGCTTCTTTCTCTTGGTATCTTCACGTTCTTTCTCAGAACTGCGTTGAGATCTGGTAGGAGAGAGTCTGCTCCTGTGCTTGTGGTGCTTTGAATGTCTTCTGCTTCTACTCTTCTCCCGTGAGGAACCATTCTTTTTCCGTTTCGACCTTGAGCGGTATCGATCGGGGTAATCATCAGATATATCAGATGTGTCACTATCTGAACTGCTGTCTTTGTGCCGATGACTCCGGGAGCGTCTTCTACTTCTTTCGTCTTCTGATGAGCTCTTACTAAATTTATGATGCTTGGGAGTGTTTGCATTCCTATCTTCTTTAGCAACCTTTCCGACTGACATATCGTCAATTATTTTACTATTGTTCCCGTGCGTGTCAAAGCTCGAAAACTGGGCCTGAGTGATCTTCAGATCAGAAGGTCTATCCTCTCCAATTTTTTGACTTGCCAGAATCTCACTAACAGCATTTTGAGTGAGAGACCTCTTATTTTCATCATTTGCTTTGTTTGCATCGAAAGTTTCCTTCTGGGCCGGTTGTACAACAGCTCTATTTTCTGACGGAGGCATATCAGGGGGAACCTCTAACCCTAATTCTTTCCCCAATGATTCTAAGAAGTCACCAGCCATTAAACGATTCAAAGCTGTGTTAGCAGCTTCAATCTTCTTTTGCGGATTCTCAATTTTATTTGGTTCAGTAATTATTTCCTCTTCATCATCCGAATCATCAGAAAATATAGCCTACAGTAGGAACATCATAAATGACTATATGATGCAGATAAGAAACTTAATACACAAACATGAATAAACAACCTTTTAAACCAGACAAGAAATAGAACACCAAATCCTTGGAGTGGTTAAACATATCAACATATTTTTAATCAAAGACTGATCTTTATATCTTGAAAAGAAGCATATTTTTTCTTTGAAAAATGTGTCTGTTTGGTAGCTAGAAAGCCAACCTCAAATTATGATCCATCACCTTTCCCTGTGAGCAACTCATGAGCACAATTCAGAGAAGGGACCAAAACAAAATAATAGCATTGATGAATTAATTATAATTAGGCTAAGGCGGAGAAGTTTGACTTTTTGAAGTGTTGCAAATCTTTGCGGTACACCAAAAAGCTGAAATGTTGCAAATTCGAGAGGGAGGAAAATTAGTCCACACAATCTAAAGAGAACTAGGAAGATTTTTCCTTCTGTTGATTTAGAAGAATTACATGGAATTTAAAGGAAAAAAGCAACTAACAACCCAGGGTAGAGCAGGATAAAATAGTAACTGAAAAACAGTAAGAATACTAATACTGCATAATAAACAAATAAATAAAACTAGACCATTTTTAAGGGAGAAAATTGGCTAATTTATAGGAGGAAAAGAACATTGACGATTTGCCAAATGGTCCTATTTGATTCTGTTGGGTCAACACTCCCGCTCAAGTTGGGTCATAAATGTTCATCATACCCATCTTGGTTATCAGTTCTTAAAGTTGGAATTCCATTCAATCTAATGATTGTTATGGTTCTAGAGGTTCCAATTACGGGAGAACCAGAAACTAACATCTTTCCGCCCAACTCTTTGGTCCTGAGAATATTGGGTTTAAGCACGAATGACCGCCTATCTCTGACCTTCATAGCAAATACTTTGCAAATACATAAAACAATGGTCTTTATGAAGTGTGGTTGCTGTTTAGTTTCTTCTTAATGAAGTGCCTACATGACTCGGTCTGTCATGTTGAACAGGTCGTGGGTGATGGTTATTGTAAACTTACATCACAATAAAGTCTTAGTGTCCAACTACGGTTAATTCATTAGAGACTAAGCCACACAAGTTAAGAATTCCCCAGCACCGTTGACCTAAATTTTACTTTGTAATTTACAATGAAATCAAATTATACGATTTAAGGAAATAAATAGAGTGATTCTATTGGAAGGAAAGATCAACTACAAATTGGTCAATATAATATTTGATTACCTTTTGATTCTGCGCAAGTTGAAAGAAGGATTAGAAAATCATTTAGCATAATTCAAAGTCTACAACAAAATCAACAAACAAAAATGAGTGGTTGAACACACCTTGTACAGATCGACAGGCCTCTCAACGTTTACAACCTCCACCTCCACCTCAACTTCTTGCTCAGTTTTTTCTTGGCCATTCTCCTTACCATGCACTCTGGGAGCTGAAGACGAGGTCCCTTCTGTAACAGAAATTTCTTCCACATTTGTAGCTTTGATAGAATCGGGCATGAAAATTAGAGAATCCATTTTGCTCTTAGCACGTGGAGCGGGTGGTGGCTGCAAATGTTGATATTAATATCACAATAAATACTCTTGAAACATAAATACCAACGAAGAGCAGATAGAATTTGGAAATAAAGAAACTAGATAATGTAATGTTAAAGAAAAGAATGTAACGTTCATTCCTTACTTTCAAATAGAACGAACAAAGCATGAAACTCTTACTACCTTAACTTCATATTACAAAGATTTTTGAAATTATAAACTTCTCACCGAAGGAATGTGCACGTATGTGTGAGCACGCCTAACAGCACAGGATATATTACTAATTCCTTTTTCAATTCTACAGCGGAGTTATTATGATTTTGATGGAGATAAATACAACTATAACAGTGGAACCAAACCCTCAGTGAAAATTTAGTCTACGCTGGCTTTATTATGATCATAATGGAGACAAATACCACTATAACAATGGAATCAAACCTTCACTTAAATTTTCTCATCCAACTTCCATGTTAGTCGACTGATTTTACTCACTCGCATTTATTTACCATAAAACCATACGGAAAAGGATGGATATAATTCACATAGCAGATGCATATAAATGGCAACAATCATGCTCATGCAACATTTGAACTACAATTAAATGTGGCAAGGAAGATTCCTAACAGTTATCAAAGATTAAAGTGTTAATGACAATTACAACGAAGACATTGATTACAGAACAATTTTCCATGCTATCACAAAACCAAGCAAGCTAGAGGAATCCATTTGCTTTATATAACAATTATATTTTATACGTAAGCGATCAAAAATATGACATCCAGCCTCTCGACAACAAAATGCTAATCATCCCAACCAGAATTATAAAGAAAAAACAACGATCCATTGTGCAACTAAAAACTAATTTAAAGGATTAACCAACATGAATACCTTGCCCATGTAAGGATCAGTTAAATCAAATCGCTTGCATAAAATTGGTGAGGGTCGCCATTGAAACTCTTCTCGTTTTGGGTACATTGTTTTGGATATCAATTCTTCATCTTGTTGAACTTTAGCTTTCTGTCACAGATATTCAAGTTAAAAATACGAGGTTTAAATTGCAATATCAAATATGAACTTGCATGACATTATAAATACCTCCACTCCACCAGTAGTAAACTGCAATCCTGCAGAGGCTGTCAAATCCTTAAGCAACTGACTAGTAGCCTGGCTTTCTTTATCCAATTTTTCTCTCTCTATAGCCACAGCGGCAGCCTCAAACTCTAATCTTTCACGAGCACGAACAGATTCAGACATTCCACTTGCCCCACCTGAATCTTTAGTTCGAAGACCTCCTTGGTACTTCTCCTTCAAGAACTGCTCAAATCTTTTCTGCTTTGCGGGATCATCAGAGAATGGTTTTGCGATTTCCTGAACTTTGTTCTATTTTCAAAGTTTATAACAGAAGAAAAAACAATCAGTATTACCAACTTCAAGGCAGAATTAAAAATCATATTGTAAGAACATTCAACTAAGAAAACAACTGTCCATTCAAACCCATAAATTTCCCATTATCTGAGCCACTCACACGTGAAGCAGGCTTAGTGAATGTATCTGAAAGATTAAACTGAAGATTTACAGCATCAGCAGAAGCAATCACAGAGCTTGAATCTTCTGTGTTTCTTTGCAGGGCCTTTTCTCCTAAAACTTTTCCACGGCTTTCAGCTGTCATCTTATGTGAATTCTGAAACGTTTTCCCATCCCACAGTTTGGTTTGATTGCCACGCTTCTGGCACTCCTCCCACAGCTTCCTTGCATAAAAATCACAGCCATCTCCACCATGAAGAAAAGCAAATAATGGGTTTGACTGATTCTTCTCTCTAGAGAGATCCTCAAATAATTTTCCACAGCGAGCTACTAGAGTTGCCACTCCTTCAATCAAGACCTTAAGATTGTTATTCTCCGGAGGAGGCACCTCTGGGGGAGGGGAGTCAGCACTCTTGCTGCCAATTTCAAGAGGAGTAGGAAACTTATGCTGAGGAACAAAACCTTTCGGAATTTCTGGAGGATCAAATCTGCAAATATTGCGTGAATTGTGAAAAACATCATAGTATACAAGTTCAGTATTCCTCAGAAAAATATAACATTCAGGATCTTCATTAAAAACTGCCCCTAAAAAGAAAGCAAAAGAAATTATTAAGTCATGAATAGCATGTGAAGACAGTGTCATCAATGCAAAAAATGCAACAAATCAAGTTGTTCTAATTTCCAATCGGTGGGAAATAAATACCGTCTTCATATAATAATAGTAGATTTTAATATGCACATAATACTTTTTCGATCCTTTATCCTAGCTGTTGAGTTTTCATTTCACCCAGGTTGTTATCTTGTTAAAGTGAAGGTGTCATGTGGACCATTTAAATATAAAGGGAAATTTGCAGCTGGGGTCACCATTCTTTGGGATATACAGCACTTGGGTTTCTCCGTTTTTGAGACAAACAGATCCCAATGTCAGTTCCATTGTCAAAATCAATGGCATATGCATAGCCAATGTTCTGAGGGGCATTTCTGTTAACACCCGGCCCATTTCCAAAAAGGTTCCTTCCCAAGGTTTTGAATTGATGTTCAGCATTCCAGATTTACCTTTTCGCACTGCAACTGTTGATCTTATTCTCAGTAGGAAAAATAAAATTAAAACAAAATAGAAAAAACCTTCGCAAGAAAAGACAGCCACTGAAATTTGTTATCATTCTTAGCGTAATATACAATTCAGGTGTATGCTTTGTTTCATTATTTCTGATTTCTGCTGTATTTGCTTCGACAGCAATGTGCACACTTCTATTTACATTGAAGATGTTTCGAAGGGGCAACAATGCTCCCTACTATTTCCGAAAGGTCAAAGATCTATTTGCCTCCAAAAATAGAATGGGCACCGAAGTGTTGTATTCCCCAAGAATAAGGACTCCAGCTGGAAATTTCTCAAATATAAATACAAGATACAATAACACAGGCATGCATTGATTTGTAAACAGTGATTGCTTTGTTGTTTGATGAAAGGGACATGGTCTCTTCATGATATATAGCAAAAAGTAATTGAACAATGATCAGAACAAAAGAGACGCTTCAAAATAAATGTCATAGAAATAGCCTGAGATTGGAATGGTGGAAAACGTGATGGAATCCTACAATATGGATCAGGAGATTAGACTTTTATGGCTGATTAGGACTTGGGTGAGACTAATATACATTGGAAACAGATGGTTTAAATATTAGGTATTGGAAATATGTGAGGAAAGCTTTAGTAGCTGATCTAGGTGCTAATGAACACTGCCGTTAGCAAATTTTGAGATTTGATTGGTTTTCTTATTGAGGATAGGGCTGTATCAGTTAAGGCTTCATAAACAATGGAATGTGAAGAGAGAAAGGATATGAGAAGATGAGGAAGGAAAAAGGAAGATTCTAACAGTCCCACAGAGATATACACAGGAGGAACCAAAAATAAGGGTTCTAAATTTTCTGTCGGGCCTGGAACAATGAAGGATGTCCAAAAATATGGTGACATATAGGCTTCCTATTCCTGATGACATGAAATGTTGCCTTTCAACCAAAGTGTAACGCCCCCGAAAATTTTAAGAATAAAATTTTATATAAATTAATATTTTGAGGGAAAAAAAAAAAAAAGAGGATTAAAATGAAATAGGTTTTAAAATCAATATTATTTTTGGGTCAAATAACTAGATATTGATAGAGCAAGATTTAGTATATCAATATTGAACTCTTTTTGTAGCTCGTAATTAATTAGAAGTATTCGACTCGAGAAAAAGTTGTTTTGGATAAAAAGATATTTAGTTAGAATTGAAAGAAAACAAGGATAAATAGATACTTTTATGCAAGTTGTTCGTTTTCTTATGATTTTATATTCAGTAATTTATGTATGAATGTCAGTGGAACTTCGGGTTCTTTATCAAGAGATATGAGATCATACGATAATTTAAGATGACCTAAGATGGGTGTATCGATTAGTCACCGATATACTCCATAAGAGTAGAGTGGTATGAAATGCTTATTTTTTATATAATTGTGTATGGATACTTTACGTATCTTATTGGGTATTTTTAAATACTCACTCTTATAAAATTTTACGGGTTAGTTCGGGTCAATTGGAATAGTGGCGGGATGCAGGGGTGAATCCAGCAATTTGG
>CAIGRK010015028.1:0-28909 GCA_903798315.1 Fraxinus greggii | reverse complement strand
GTTCTGCGTCCGCCTGTGTATTGTCTAACTAATTAGCGCACTCCAAATACTACGTACCAAACAAGTACACTAAATGTGCATAATCGGCAAGTTGTTGGAAATTTCTCTAATGTGATTCTCTTTCTTTGTGTATGTATGTGAAAAAGTACCAAGGTTGCGGCTTGTACAAAACACTACATTGGAGACGGTAGGACTACAAAAGGAATCAATATGAACAACACTGTGACTAACTGGCATGGGTTACTAAGCATTCATATGCCACCATACTGCAATTCAATCATCAAGGGTGTGTCGACAGTCATGGTATCCTATTCGAGTCTAAATGGAGTCAAAATGCATGCAAATCGTCAACTTGTCACCAAATTCCTCAAAGGCACTTTGAGATTCAGGGTATAGCTTCAAATAATTCAGTAAATTAGTAATCAAATTATTAGAGAAGAACAGACTGATATATGCCCCCCACTGATAATTTATCTAATTTGCTACAATTTCTAGGGATTTGTCATCTCAGATTGGCAAGGAATAGATAAAATCACCTATCCACAGCATGCCAATTACACACTGTTCTAAAAGGGATTAACGCTGGCATTGACATGGTAAGTTAGATTCTTGTGATAGCTCGAAACCCGTGTATCAAATGCTAACATAAAGTTTTCCCCGGTGACGTTCAGGTTATGGTTCCTCTCAACCATACAGAATTCATCGATACTTTAACCTCCTTGGTGAACAACAACTTCATTCCAATCAGCCGGATTGATGATGCTCTCAGAAGGATATTGAGAGTAAAATTCAGAATGGGCCTCTTTGAGAATCCCATGGCTGATCATAGTTTAATCGATCAACTTGGAAGCCAGGTCAGTGAAAAAATAATAACAATCCGAAGCTAAAATCTAATTCGTTGTGTGGTCAAGTCGTGCAAATCGAAAGTACACAATTACAATATAATTTATTCCTTAAACAGGCTCACAGAGATTTGGCAAGGGAGGCTGTGAGGAAATCACTTGTACTATTGAAGAATGGAGAAAATGCTGATAGCCCTGTAGTTCCACTACCCAAAAAGGCATCCAAAATCCTAGTTGCTGGAAGCCATGCTAACAGTAGTGGATTTCAATGTGGTGGTTGGACGATAACCTGGCAAGGACAAGGTGGAAACAACCACACTGCTGGAACCACAATCTTTAACGGGATCTCGACTGCAGTTCATCCAAGTACAGAAATCTCCTACAGTGAAAGCCCAGATGAGGATTTTGTAAAATCTAATAACATTTCCCACGCCGTGGTTGCGGTAGGAGAACCTCCCTATGCTGAATCTGCAGGTGACAATTCAAACCTTACTATTCCTCAATAAGGTTTAGACACAATCAAGAATGTTTGTGGCAACGTGAAGGGTGTGGTTGTACCTTTGGTGATTCAGCCACACCTTAACACATCGATGCATTAGTAGCTGCTTGGCTACCAGGAACAGAAGGCAATGGAGTGGCTGATGTCCTCTTCGGGGACTATGGTTTCACCGGTAAGTCATCAAGGACTTGGTTCAAGAATGTAGATCAGCTCCCCATGACTGTTGGCGATCACACTATGATCCACTCTTCGCCGTTGGTTATGGACTCATCACAGAACCAGTTAAAGCAAGTTAGATTGATTTTCTTTTATTTGATAGAGTCAGTATATTTTCCTATTAGTTGATAAAAGTTTGCTCTGCATCTTTTTCTTCTAGAATTTTTTTTTTTACAAATTGTATATTTTTTTTGGCAGCTTAATATAATGTAAGAGGTTTTCTTTCATTGTTCTGCTGCTATATTAATTATGATCAATTACTTTTCATACAATTGACTGCACAATAAAATCCCCAAATTCCGAATGAAGAACCATAAAATTCCCAAGTTCTTGACAAAATCCAAAAGTTCCTACCTCTAGATCTGTTTTCCATGACCGATTCAAAATTTTAAGTTTTTTCAAAATAAACAATATGTTAAAAAATTCATAATTTTTTTTGTTTTTTTTTTGCTCGAAATCTAAATCGTAGTATAATCAATGAGAAAGGTGTATATCGAAAGTGCCCTAACAACAGCATGTTGGGCTTTTGACATGATGGAATAAGTGCAAGTATTAACATCATATAAATTAGGCCACATGATGAACATTTAAATTAACTAGTTAGAGAATGCTTTCCAAGATGCTTATAAAGAACTCATTTAAAATAAAATTCAGTAAATATTGTACGGTGACCCTTTACTATTTTATTATACACACAAGCTGATTTCTAGAGAAGATTTACTTCTGAAGAGTAGTAGCATCCTTGTAGTTCTAAGAAAGAGCTACTTGTAAAGAGAGCGATGTCAGTGTCGGATTCATCAACACTGTACATAGGCATCGAGAAAAAATTTAAAGGTTAAAATCAACCTCTAGAAGACCTACCGATAATGTTTACTAGGGATTTGCACATCCTATAAAGATCTCATAATGGTCGTGTTCTGAAGTCGAGAAGGCTTTCAATTGTCACTGCAAATCCACAAAATATTGAATTCGAAATTTAGTTAAACTCTGTAAGGAGCTAAAGAGGTAATGAGTTTTTCTCCCATATAAATGTATTAACAGAAGTCTAACCTCATTCATACGTTGTGGGACTGATCCTCCTCAATAAATTGCAAAGCTTCTTCCTTGGTGGAAACATAAACATGGCTAACCCTATTTTTGTGTGAGACGCTATATATCTTGTCAGCCACCTTAACCAACTCCGGGCGAAATGTCGTGGTTATGAACTGGGTGCTAGCCGTGTCTGCCTGACGACGAACCATATCTAATAGCAAGTATGTTAAGGATCCATAGCAGCACACAAGAAAGATAATAGCACAGAACAACCATGTTTTAGCTGAGAAATGAGCTCGCAGCTATTTGGCCAGCTAAAACACGTGTCTAAGAGCTTAAACTTTTAGATAAAGTGGTTCAACAAAGTAAATGTCATATAACTCAACATTATTGAATTCTCTTGTTGCCTAGAGGTATCCAAATTTAGGAATCAAGGACTTATAGCAAGGGCATCCCTGTCAAGAAAATTTTTTTATGTGGATCCAGGCAGATACAATTTGACATATTTGATTAAGAAAGCATTTATATTGATATGAGAAAATAAAGGTGAATGTAAAATAGAAACGCCAATATCAGTAATGACAGGCAACAATGTAGCGGACTGTGAAAGGTTGTGCCTCTCATTGTTTAGCCATAAAAAGAAACTCTAAATGTCCTACCTTATTCTTCTGGGATTATAAATTCTATGGTTGCAAAGGCATCGCATCTTCATCATGGGCCTCATTTATGAATAATATATAAGATCAGCTTTAATAGCTGTAAAAACACGTTTATTCAACTTATTTAAAACAGAGACAACATGAACTCAAATCAAAATGTAGTGAGAAAAGCACACAAGTGGTGGATATTTAACATGTTTCAGAATTTTCATTCATCAATAACATTAGTAGGAAAAAGAAAGGGGAAAAAAATCATGATAGCTTTCTTCCACCAAAAAATTGAAAACATAAAGAACCGGCCAAAGTTAGGATACTTCCCACAGCAGTTCTGTACTGAGGATCAAGTGCTGCATCTATCTCATCAAAAAGATAAAATGGGGCAGGGTCACATCGCTGAATGGCAAAGATTAGTGCCAGTGCCACCACAGTTTTCTGACCCCCGGACAATTGTTTCATCGACTGTGTCTCTCCTTGCCCAGTAAAAGAAACCTACCACAAGAAGCATGAGTCAAAGAAATTACTAGACTTAGAACTAAAAACTACTTGTGCAACCACATTTTCCAAATGGATGCTATAACGTTGAGAACTTAAAATTTAGTATAATGAGTCCTAGTTGCTTTCATCTACTCAAGTATTTCACTTCTATTTATTCAAAAAGGGCATACAAAGCTAGACATGCTAATCTATTAAAAGATATCAAATGTACTGAAAGAAAAAGTTTAGCTATAGCCTTGTTCAGGGACAGAACACAAGTTTGCAAAAGTTAATAACATGCCTTGACTTTGACACCAATGTATTTTTCAACCCTTCCTTCCGTGTCCGCTGTGCGAGGCTCATCATCATCTTGATCATTCTCAACGTCATCAATGTCCTGTATAAATAATAGAAAATCAATGTATAACCCTTTCCATATTAACCTCGTTAAAAAAGAGCACTTAACCATGACTATTCTTATTAAGACAAAATTAGTTTAGATAAATGGAAAGGAATGTCCGTAAATAAGTTTAATTATTAATATTCATGTCAGTTCTATATGATAATGTGCAACAATGCGCAAATGCTCATACTTCTGGTATCACAAAAGCATACAGCAACTGTTTAAAAAATTTCCATAGCTAGACCAGAAAAACAAATAATTTTTTCACTTATATCTAATGATTACAGTAACAAACCTTGTCGTGTAGGCACTTTAAAAGAGTTATTTTAAGTATTGATGACAGAACATGGTAACAGCACAGAGAAAAATATTGCAAAATCAGTGATGTCAAGAAAAAAAAATGCAACAGTGTATGGCTTGTAATAAGCACTTAAACAGATACTACGATTATAAAAAGACAATTTACTTGCTTTGATAGAAAAACGATTATTCGCTAAAATGCAATCACTTTAGCCCATAAATTGAATGATCACATAATGCACATAAGAGTTTATGATGCCTCTGTTGACATCCTCACAGAAACAGCAAGTTTCATCAAGAGATAAGATTTTTCTCTGTAGCATTTAGTCACCATCAAGTTTAAGGCACCAGAAGCACCCTTAGCTTTTATTTGGTCAGTATATCATACTCCAGGAGAATCCACCTCCATAAAACACACCTTGAAGCAACCAATGGTTATTGCAATATACGTTCAGGTTTATGATAGTAATCCAAGATGTTCTGACCAATTATCAAAGCAACGCTACATGAGAACAATTTTTCTTTTCCCTACTTGTTCAAAGAGTTGTCTCAGTACCCAGTTCCTTTTTCTTTCAATTATGTCCAGCAGGTGTAGCTTTGCTCATAAAGGCATATTTACTGCAAACAGAGATATATCAAAAAACCTATTACTAATCTAAGTTATAGCAGTTCCTCATGATTGTCTTTTAGGATTTGATTTACATACTCATTAGTTAATGCTTCACCTATACCCATAAACTAATTTGAACAAAAATATTACAACTGTCAGCCAAAACCAGTGTCCTAATCCAGACTTCAACTTGCGATGAACCATGTAAGCTTGTTGAATTGTTTTGGAATTTAAGGTTACTCATCCAGGTATTATTAGGTTCCTTTTCAAAACGTACAAAAAATGGAAGACTTCAAAACCCATACAGCAACAAAGTTCAAAAAGGAGAACCAAGCAACTGCAAGGCATAATGCTCGTTAATCCACAAATTGGTATACTTTTGCTTTACAAGTGATAAATGTACTCAAACAATATAACTAACCTTTTTCTTCATCATTACTAAAAATCCATGGCCTCCTTGCACAAGTTCTGAGAACACATCTCGAAAATGCTTAGCCACACCTTTAAAGGTACGCTCGATGGATTCATCTTTCCTCATATCCAAAACTGCTATAAGCTCTTGAATTTTCTACCAAATAAGGGTAAGAAATGAAATTAATTGCACAGGTATCCTCTTGGGCATAGACAATAAATTATAGCTCCATGAAAACATCAGAATTATAAGGAATCATTGTACCTTATCACCTGCCTCCAGTTCAGCTTGTCTTCTTTGGAGCTCTTCTCGTTGTTCTGTGAAATTTACATATTGATCGAGTGCCTTTTTATTTACATGGCTGAATTGCTGAAGTTGTTCATTACACTTGTGCAGCAGTTTATGCAGTTCTTTTATGTTTTTTCTCTTATATCTACAATTTGCATCAGAGGGAATCTAAATCAATAAACGAATGAAAATAAATTACGTAGAAGCACATAATCAAATCTGGAACTGATGTTGAAACAAACAAGAACAAATCATATTACACAAAAACGGTAATTGAACAATGCAAAGAGGCTATTTTTTTGGTGTCTGATTCATAAGAAGCTCCATAATTCTGAATTCAGAGAATGTCATTGTTAACATTATAGTAAACCGCACAGTATAGCTATTTTGAACGTCTTATCCTCTCTATAACCACCTCTTATAATTTTTCTGCTCTAACATATATCTGAGGATTCACTGAGGTATTTAATCACCAAATTGGCCAAAATTAAACCATGATAAATTGGTGGGTAATAGTAGAATTTGTGTGCAAATTCACGTGGAAAACATGATAGGATCCTGTGTGCGCTTTTGTGCAAAATCAAATGGAAGCATAAAACTCAGACAGGACCCACTGACTAACAATGCAAAATAGATCATTAATATCCAATATAGATTTCTGTAGTTTAGAATTTCAAATAAGAATAATACATTTCAAAAGCCTCAGAAGATAAAGGACCCAATTCTCGGATTTTCTTTGAGTATTCTTCTTGTTTGGCCAGAAAAATATTCTTCTTACTCAATAGTTGCTCCAGTTCCTTTTCTTCATCTTTCAGGGTATTTTTGTACCTGTCTTCCAAATTCTGTACCCACAAGAACTCATAGTAAAAAGAAAAAGATGGCAAGAGGACAGGGAGTGAGTAGAGAGAGTAGGGGTGGGATGGAGAAAAGAAGAAATCCTTATTTCAGCTTAGTCACTAAACCAGAGGACCAGAAATTATGACCAAATAGAAAAATACCTTGAAATTATCTTTGTCATCTTTGATTTGCTTCAGTTTCTTGTTTCGCTCATTTATGCTATCAGAAACTCCTGTATGAGATGATAATAATATGATAAGAAACACCAAATGATATAACAATGAAATTGGAAGCAAGCATAAAGGAATCTACAGTCTCACTCTTAAGTTGTTGAGTCAAACTCTGCACTAATGAATCTGCATCCATCAATTCCTGTCTTTTCAAATCAGCTTCGCTACATAACGTGTCAGTCTCTGCAGATAATTTTATAGCCTCCAACTCTTCCTTTCGCCTAACAAGATTTGTAGATAGATTCATCTCGAGCTCTGATTTTCTTGTTTCAGTCTACCAATTGCCAGTTAGTGTAAAGGTTAAAGCAGAAGCCACCAAATATTGCCTATTTATAAAACCATTTGAATCAACTTGCTAACCTCCATGCGGTTACTCCTGCAGGATATTAGCTCCTCCTTCAGATATGTTATTTCAGGGTTCAACCTAGAGAGGAGCTCTTTCTCTACTGGTGTCAAGTGATCGACAAGTTCAGTTCCCATTTCATCTCGTTTCATGTCAATATTAGCTCTATTCTGATCAATTTGAGTCAATATATTGGTGAGCAACTTCTCCTACAAAAATGTAGCCAACATCCAAGAGTTAGAAGAATTGAACTACACTGACAATGATGAAAGTAATCTTTTTGGTTCACACACTTTTTTCTCAAGTGACTTAGAAATGGATTGTTTCTGCTTCTCAGCATTAGCAGCATCCTGCCTAAGCTGTTCCAATTCAGATTTTTCATGAGCCAGCTTGGCATCATTTTTCTGCTGCTCAGACACTAGTTCATTGATTTTCTGGTCAATCTGTGGGACATATTCAGCGAAAACAAAGAACCCAAAGTGGAACAAGAACACTAGACAAACCAGTCATGTAATGATCGGTCAGATGCTAATTAACAGATATAATCTACTTCACAAAACAGAAAACAATTGTCAGCGGTGTTTTGAAAGTCAAATTTCTGGTTGAACTATGAAATACTAGTTCACAGGAAACCAAAAATGTGGTCAGCTCGTCTCAAATATTCATTATTCATACATCAACTCACCTCCATAACATAACAGTCAATATCTTCTTCTAAAAACTGAAAAAGTCTTTACAAGACCACCATTTATCCTTACATTTACAGAGTCAAACCAAAGGAGACAACCAACATTAAAATGTGGGTGTCCCCCATGTAAATGAACTAGTCGACGACGGCAATCAATCATTACCCTGACTGTGTTGTTTCATGTGCACAAGGTGAAAATGAAAAAAAGTGTAAATAAATGAATGCGTAAAAAGGTAAGTGAATGTGTAAAAAAGTTCAAGGATAGAAAGATAAAGAGTTAGTGAACAAGGTGAAATAGAAACTGTAAAGAAGTATTGCAAGGATATCTTGAATTTTAGATCTAACTATCTCCAATTCCTTTTGCTTCTCGTTTATAGAATTTGTATTCTGTCTAATAGTGTTCATGAATTTCAGTTTCGAACGCCTATAATCATAGAAGCCTCCAGTCATGCCACCTCTTTTGTTTACTTGATCACCTGCAGCAAAGGGGTGAATTTGTGATGACATCAGAGATGCCAACAAGAATAAACAAACAACAGACGATGTGAAGTTCAACAGCAACCTTCCAAAGTGATGCAATCCAGACCATTCGTGCGGGCCACCCTTGTAGCAACATCCAAATCTCGACAAATTACAGTTTTCGCAAAGACCTGTCAATTTGTCAAATTAAGAATAAAGTGATAGACAAAATAAACATAACTATGTACACCATATGACAGCTAAAAACTAAAATACGAAATATACAAAGTAAAAATAAACAATAGTTGACAAAAAAATACATTATCAGCCTTCTTCAAAGAAGGTTAAGCAGATCTGCAGGCTATCGTAGTTATAATAATTCATGCAAAGTCATTTAGACAGAATGATGAACGCGCGCGCACAGGTGATTTTAGAAAATCTCCTCAACTCACAAGGCATTTATCTCTCCATAAGAGGCAACGAGGATGGAGAAGTTCTTAAATAAAAAATAATAATACATGAGATTTTGCTTCATGATATGATATCTCAGCCAGGATACAAAAATCACATACAAAATTTACGGGGGAGTTCTCTATCCTCTACCAAAGTGAGGGGGCAAAAAAATAAAAGAACTGCTGTTGACAGTGTAATCTCATTCATTCTGAAATACTCTTCACAACACCGAAGAGAGTAAAGTAACAGTTGACTCATACAGGAAAACATTGCCAGTCCACAGTTCCAGTGAAGATAGAAATCAGGGCTTCATTCTTGCAAGTTAAATCAACCTTCTAAGAGAAAATCAAAGAAACTGCTGAAGCATGTATGAGATTTAGGTTTATTAACTTTTGGTGCTAGAATATCTTAGTGTTTTTATGATAAACATACGCAGATGAATCACCAAAAAAAAATGCTTTAGTCAACTACCAACTTGTGAACCATCAATAACTCTGATTGGGATTTGGATTAGGCAATGACAATAGCTACAAACTAATAGACAGGAAATAACGCGGTACTTCCTGACTAACCTGAGCAAATGCTGAGTTATATTCCCGGGAGAATCTCAGCTTTTTTAAAAGCGGTATCACATCAGAGCTCTGTGGATAAGTAACATGTGGAGCTTTCACCCTGTTTAATGGTATGAACGTAACTCGTCCACCTTTTTGTGCATTAAGGTGTCTAATTATCTGGGTCGATATTTCATCATTTTCAACCACCACGTGAAATAAACTGTATAAAGAGAATATGAATAAATAAAGGCAAGAAGAAATATGCAAGCCAGGTCAGCTGGTCATATGACAAAAAAATTGTACCCAGCCTTTATCTCCTTTAACAATGAAATTTTGGCTTGTCAAAAAAGAAGAAAAAAAGTACAAGAAAATTGTGTTGTCAGTAATGGAGAAAAGAGTTTTTTTCTACCTGTTTCCAGCAGTAACTTCAACAGCTGTGAAAAATCTTTCATCACAATCTAGCAACTCAAAAATTGGACCAAATACTCCGGAAATTTCATACTCTCTACATATCTTCCTAACCGAATTTAGTCCTCTTCTTATATCCTGAGAGTTCATAAGAAGGTAAGGTCAAAAGAAGGAATGTAGATTTAAGAAGAAACAGAAAAGAAAGGAACAAAAGATCCAGTATTTTAAACCAAAAACATAATATCATCAGTCATGGGGCCATAGCATTGTTGGGGTTAACCTCATTTTCTATAATCGCTTTGCTTTCTTACACAAAACCAGGAGAGAGAAGAAAAGAAAGTGAGAAAAAATAATCAAGCATGAAGCAAATATGCACTCACCCCAGGAGTTGCATGATCAAGACTTTTCTCTGCTTTTGCAACTTCTGTTTTGAGCCGTTCAATTTCAGCAGAGAGCTCACTTTCTCTTCCCCACAATGACCTGAAAAGCAACATACAAATCAGATTGCAAGCTAAAGAGTCTTTTTGAACAGATTAACATGAATAAATTGATAATCATACTTCCGCTCATCGTGTAGCTCGTCTCTCTTCACTCTATACTGACTGTATTTTTCTCTATATCCAGAAATGTGACATTCCAATGACGCTGCTTCATTTTTCCGGCCTGTGATATAGGCATCCTGCTCTCTGATATCTTTCTCTAGCTGCTCAATCTCATCCTTAAGTTTTTGCTCCTGAAACAACCACGAAAAGAAAAATAATTTCATGCAAATATTCATGCATCATCATAGACTAAATCTCAGGAACACCAAATTACACCACTAGAGGCATACATGGATCAGCAAACACGAGACAGTAAAAGTGGAACATCTTTTGAAGTGAAGGTGACTGAAGTATGAGGCATCCTCGCATAAGTATAGTAACCTTTCAGTGAAGGTGACTGAAGTATGGTGCCCAAAGAAACATTCTTGGTCAATACACTTGGTGAACTCTACTGTCAACCATTTCAATTTAGAGGAAAACTAAGGCGAAAAAAGAAAGAAAAAAGGATACTCAAAGGTATTTTCAGCATGCATATTCACGGTTTTCTTAAATTTATTATTCAAGGTATGCTCATTATGGAAGAAATTCAATGCAGAAGCAGAGTGATAAACAAAACCATCCCCAGAGGATTAGTGTGACATACAAGCTAAACTACAATTACTGTGACATCTTGTTGAAGTCAAATAGGTTACTTCATGGAAAACCTCCAACCACGTTAAGAAATCATAAGATCTAAGAGTTTGTTCGGAAAATTGAAAATCTTACAAAAACTTATAAGCGCTGTTAAAGTGCCTTTGTTCTGTGTTGATAAGCAACGACAAACACTTAAAATGCTTATAGGGACTAATTCTAGATGAATAACCTGAAGTGCTTATAAGAATATCCCAAACACCTTCTGTCTCAACATTGGGTATTATTACATAATATGAAAAAGAGAAAAGTTTCTGAATGGGCAAAAAACAAAGTTCATCTAAATAAATTGTTTTTGAAGTTCCAAAACTATCAGATAAACTAAAGAATTGATTCGTGTTTCTGTACTGCTTTCAATGAGAATAGAGAATGTTAAAGGTTTACTTATTCAAAATGAAACTGACTCATTATGGAATAAAAGAATAACTGGAAGCAAATGAAAGTGGTTTGCTCAGCTTTACAGTGAAAGAGACGTTAAAGAAGAATGGTGTGCCACATAAAGGATTATTTCAGAAATCCCATTCATCCATTTTAGCCATCGGGAAGACAGACTACTTAAACCTAACAAGGTACATATGCCACATATAACGTTTCAAATACACGATATACAATTACCTGTGCTCGGTTTGAAGATAAAACTTGCTCATAGTCCTTAATTTCCTTTTGAAGCCACTGGTCACGAGCAGCTTTACTAGCAAACTGGGTGGCACGACCTTGTTTCTGATACAGCATGCTAAGTTGCTTTTCGCGTTTCATAATCCTATGTACCACAGCACAAACTTCCATCAGAATATTTACCAAATTCACGCAGTACATATTACAGTCCCAAGAAATATCATGAGATATGGTAAAGCCATTTCTCTGCATCAGATCAATTAAAATAATATCTTCAGAAATTAAAATATCAATAGGTATCACATGCTAGAAAAGTAGCACACGTAACATTTTTCTCATAAAACATAAAGAAAGCACTTACAGGATGCATAAACACGTAGAAAACCTTCCTTTATTGTGCAGCAGATGGAGTTTATAGAGAGATATTATAACATTTTCAATGTGGATTTTTATTTAGTTTTTTTTCTAAAGGAGTAACCTCTATTAAACATTTATGATATATATTTATGTAGCAAAGAATAAATTTATATAGCCGACCCAAAAGTTATTGAGAACAAGGCCTAATTGGTTATTGTGTATGGATAAAAGTTCAGCAATTAAGAGTATACAAGTAAATAGCCATGCATCAAGTAGATAAACAACAATCATAGTATGCACTGTCACGCCATAAAAGATACAAGTTAAGGAGCATGAAGTACGTTCCTACAACACAACAGGATAATAACATGCAAGTTAATTACTCGGGCACAAAAACTTGCAAAATTAGTAGAAGAATTCAAATATGTTTTGTGGGATTACCATAAATTCATAATAGGGTTTTAGGAGTGACCCAGTGGGATGGCAAATTCAGTTGCAACAAAGTAGGCACTTTAGTGTCATATTTTAGAATTGGAAGTGCAAATTACATTCTGATACCATAAATATCAAATTGAGACGATCACTTGTTCACAAAATTCTTGTGCATAAATACTAATAAGCACGACATACTCTCGTGTCAAATCTTCCTCCTTTTTGACCTGATCACCATGCAAATGCATGATTCTATTGAGCTCGCCAGTAGATTCCTGAATTTCTTTCTCCAAAAGCTCAAGCTGTCTCACTGCATCCTCCTGGAATGTAAAAGTACATTATCAACAAAACATTCCACCTTGCTACTGTATTTCCTTTTCGAGCACATGCTCCCAGGAGTTGTAAATGATAATTAAGAGGTCGAATGTGGACACCTTCGCTTTGGTGTTGCCAGTGATCTTCTCTTTCAGGTCTTTGTCATCAAGCTCAAGCTTTGCACGCTTCTTAATAGATTCTGTCCGTTGTTTCTCGATTGCTTCTTTCTCTTTGCTTAAAATTTGAACTTCTTTACCCAGATCTTTAAGTGACTTATCCAACTCCTTTGACTTTTCATGGGCGTCCATCACACTATTGTGCATCTTCATAGACGTTTCAGACGCCTTGGTACGAGCCTCTTCTATCTGCAATAATTTGAAATTTTACTGCAATGATATGATATAGGCATTACACGGCCATTGAGAGCCACAATCTAATTTGCAACTTCTAGCATATACTGAATATGTACTTATAACAACAAAAGCATGCACCAAAAAGCACGACAAAGTACTTTCCTGAAAGCCATATGGTGAACAAAGCCAGATCTTTGCTCACAAGTCCATTTTCTATTCACAGTGTCTCGAAAAATGAGATTTAATAATGACTGCAATAATAATTATCTTCATGTAACAATATTTTTGTTTATTACAGAATACTCAGTATGAATGGCAAATAGTTACTTCACACAAATTAGAAAAAAATTTCACGTGTTTATGTGTGTTTCTAAAGATTTACGCCACATCACACAAACCGATAAAGTTTCGTGCAAACTCTCGAATTATTATCAGATTTAAAATATTTTCATAGAATGGACCCTAAATTTATGCTAAACTTATTATTGTGTCAATGTTTTGTGTTGTTTCGAAATATTTTTGTTGCTATGGACCTTGAACATGCATTCGTGTTATATGTTGGGCCAAAACAAATCAAAGTTGGTCCAATTATGATCATCATATACAGCTTCACATGGTAACATTCAAGTCAGCAACGTTAAGCAAGCAAAGAATATTGCAAATGGATAGAAAGCAGATAGCAGACTTCTGTGTAAGCAATGATCTTGCAGCAAAAATAAGGACCATAGCTTGCAAAGTCTATTTCCCAAGTAACCTAGTTCTTTGAAGCCCACCAGCATAACAGTAAAACACAACACAAAAAGCATCTCAATCAATTATTTAAAATTCAAGGGATGGCTTTTTGGTGAAATCACACGTGATTTCTTTATATATCTACTTTACAGTGGTTTGACAAACCTCGGTCAATTTCTGCTTTGCATCATGAAGTTCCTTGTCATAGATGGTGTATTCAAGAGATTTTCGCTTCTTATCAAGCTGCTGATATTTTCTCAATTCCTCTTTCTCTTCATCCAGCTCTCGAAGTCTCTCATCTAAGTATTCAACAACTTGACTAATTTGCTTTTTCTTGTTACCTGATTAGCAGATAACTGTTAGAGTAAATATAATTACATGTAAGAGGTAACAACAAATCAAGTAGCACTTGCCACTTTCTTGCATGATTTTCAAACTTTCACGTCGTCTCTCCTCATAAACTCGTGTCCCACCAATTTCCTTCAGCAGATCAAGTCGCTCAGAATCCTTCATCAGTGTTAATGATGCTATCTGTGAAACAAATCAGAAGGATGAGCACAAGTTTAGCCAAGCAAAGATTAAATGATAAAGCAAAATCACCGTACTTTCCCCTGCTGCACAACATAATAAGGATTAGAACGAGAAAATCCAGCACTTTCCAGCAGGTTCATAACTTCTGTCTTCCTGAAAAATATGCAACTATCACATGTCAAGCAATCATCAAAAGGAGACCAGCAGCGAGGAATGAAAAGAAAAAGTTAATAACAAATTCTTCATCAAAAGAAAATGATAGATACACACGTAATATGTTTTCCGTCCAAAAAATATTCATCTTTCTTCACACCAATAGTTCTCCTGAGACGCACTTCATCCTTATCAACCTGTAAACAAAAATGATAGAATTTCAAAGATCCCAAGAAAAAAAGTACAAAAGATTCAAGGACATGTAAACACGCTATGCATCACACATGCAGTATAGTTTGAGATGATGAAAATATAACTGAAATTCTTTGATAAACTACGTGTGTTTGCGTACAAAACCAAATTTTATTACATGATTCATATTAAGTCAATAACTAAGCAAATTCTATCACATACAGAACACCTGATATTATCATTTACTGTTGATCCATGACACGATTCACATATAAATAGACACCAGGTAACTAAAACTTAGAAAAGAGAAATCCATTAGCTCTATCAAGAGCAACTCCAATGCTACTTCATTCTTTAACTAGTCTACGAGGTACAATAAATCATTCTAATATGCATCAAAATAGAAACATGAAAACTGTAATCATCATACTGAATTTGTGTTGCGCACACACTTCAGATATTGCTCGGATAATCTACCGTGGTCATTTTTCTTTCATTACAGAAATATAATATATTTAACTCAAGATTATTATCAAATAACAAATAGGTACACTTATTTAAAAAATTTCAACAAGAAAAATTAATAACAAGTATAAAATTGTATAAATGAAGTATAAAATTGTATAAATGAAGTATTTTAAAAAACTTAATGAGTGTGTAACCAACGTGTCGTGTCATTACTTTATTAAAAATCGTGCTTCGGCGTGTCCTACACGACTCTGTGTTGGTGAATCATCGTATTTAATCCTCAGTGGGCCACAGATATTGCTAATTAGCCTAAAGATAGAGATGGAGCTGGTTCCTATTATGGTATAAAGAAGTAAGAATTGATCGATGGAAAAATAAGATAATCAATTAAATCTTAATCCCAATAAATTTGGGATCGACTATATAAATTAATAATTCAAGCTTAATTGTGTGAGAGAATTTTATCACAGCAGAGTATCAAGCATTTGGATGATTATTATAATAATAAATGCGTGAGAAGACAAAATAATGAGAGCAGAGCAATTCAGTAACAAATACGCATGAACATAAACTTATAAGCAAAGTTTACAGGAATGCGGTTGTCAGAGTTATCGAATACAATCTCCACAAAAGCGGATAACACTTGGTGGCCTGCACCTTCCTGCCAAAGGTGAAAAGTACTGTTCAGTTAAATCATCATAACTAATTTAGCTGAATTGGCAAAAGAACAGGTAGAAAACCATTGCACCACAAAACATACATGAAGCAACGCTTGCCTTTCTTCGCTGCGTAGATTATGGAATAGGTCGCTTATCACAAAACGTATTGCTGTAATTGTTAAACATTTTATTTAATTCAGAAAAAAGAACTAGTAAGCGAAAGCCAAGGTATGGCCATTAACCCAGATGTGATGTAAAGTTCTAAATAAGCCTACCATGGAAAAAATTAGACTTGCCAGACCCATTAGCACCAACTGCAGAGGAACAGATAAAATTTATTAACTGAATAAATTGAATATAAATGATTTCCTGAAGATTAATGCTCTTAATTCAAAATATTCTATGAAGAAATTAACATAAAAACATAAAGAAATTTAAAAAGGGAATAATATCATTTACCAACACAGTTGACTTTGGAACTAAAAGGTTGAGTTACAATTTGCTCCCTGTAACTCTTAAATCCTTCTATTATAACCTACGATAAAAATTCCACCAAAAAAGACATACAATTGGAAACTAAAAATAAAAAACAAATCATTATCAAAAGGAAATACGAGACAGCTACTTAATTACCTGCTTTATGTACATTATGAGGATCGAGGAAGTTTATAACACCCCTGCAGTGGAAAAAAAAAACAAATTAGTCAAGGTTGAAACAAGAATAATTTTAAAAACCTTATAAATTCAAAAAATAAAAAATACTCGAATTTAAGCAGAATACAGCAAAACTCCAACGAGCAGGAAATATTAAAAACCCATGTTCCGAACAACTAAAAACTACTGTAACTCGAAAAAAATTAGAAAATGATTGAAATTTTAAGTAAGTTCAGTTCAAAAAATATAGTGAAGTATAAAACAAAATTGAAGTCTAGGGTTCTACATGAACTGGTTGGGTAAAACAACTGGAGCTAGATTTCAAACAAATTATGGATTTGGGGCTTCAAATATTAGAGACTCACCAGTTGAAATCGTTGATACGAATTGAATCGTACTTCGTGCTTTTAGAGAGGGAGAGTGAAGATGTAGAAGGAAAAATGGAGGGAATTGTTTTGACGATTTTCAGAACACGAATATCTGAGCAGCGCGTTATATGCTCTCTGTCGTGTTCTGATTTTACTTACCCGCTTGGTATATTTTTCATTTTCGTTTTCGTTTTCTTTTCTTTTTTTCATTTTTTTCATTTTCGGATTTTTTTATTTCAATTATTACAAAATTTTATATATTTTGACGCCCTCGGCCACTTTGTAATAAATTGGAGTCGAAAATATGCTGTAAGATGAATCTCGAGTCCAAACAAAATATTCATGATAGAAATCGTAATAATCTTTCAAGTAGAGTTGGATTTTTTTATAATTTTAGAAAAATGAATATTAAAGCGACAAATAAGAGATGTTAGGCCTAATCAATGCTTATTCGTCTATCTATAAAATTGTGCACGACTAACACCACATATTGATTCCATTTTTATCCTCACGTCGAGTGGTACAGTTAAGGAAAACTCGTGAAATCACTCTCGAGTATTGGAGGTTTAACTCCAATTCAAATGGTATCTTCTCATCATTTTTTTTTTTTAATTAGGTGAAGATTTTTTCCCAAGCCTCGAAGAAAGACCTGAAGTGAATGGTGCCAAATGTTCCATTAAAGGAAAAAGGAATTCGCAATCAAGTGGGCGGCTATTTTCCAGCTTACTGTTATTCACTACAATAAGGCTATAGTGCCAATTTTGTTGACAAATAGGTTGACATGATACTACATGGTAGTTTCTCATTTGATTGTTTTAAACGATGTCATCATTTTCATCTATCTATGCATCTGCCAAAGAAAATACTAAGATTCATCTGATAAAGTAGCAAAATTTCTTTCACTATGATCTCCCACAAGAAAACAAGGACTAGCCTCGTTAATTCTCACTGGGCAAGAGGTACTCCTAACTCATCTATCAACTCATTAATCACAGTTTTCAATTGACTTGTACTAATAGACCCTACTGTGTTTATAAAAACAATTATAGTAAACAGTCAAGACAACCATCGTACATTTTATATTGTATATAGTGGTCTTTGATCTCTTCGATCACTATGAACACTCAATCAATGCGATCGGGTGTGTCTAAAGAATAGTTTACGACGAAATTGAAAAATATAGGAAAATACGAGGAAGTTGCCTATATTTATAATATTGTTTCCAATAAGTGCACTCGATTTTAATTGTATTAAATATTTTAACTTTTACTTATTTTCATATTTATATCACGACTTTTTTTATTGCAATTTAATTTTTAACTTTTCATTAATTAGTACACATTGATCTCAAATATTATTGACTCAAAAATTTACCATTAAACAATTTTCAAACATATTTGCCAAACACAAATTTAAAGACATTTTGATAGTTGAGAAATTATTATTATTAAAAGAAATATATTCTCAGATTATAATTTATTTGATAAACACATGTTTTAAGGACTTTCCAGTAAGCAATTAATTAAAATTTCAATTCTTTTATTATTGCATGATCAATGTTTTTAAATTTGAAATCATGGGTATTTTGGGCAAAAACAAAATATGATTAGGACAGAAGTGTCCAACGTATGTTGCTCAAAGATGAACACGTTTCATACATTGCAGAAGATAATATAGTGGACTGCTTCACAGAGAAATATACTGTAGAAATGGGTACTACCTACTAATGGTTCGTTCGATTGTAAGAGTAGAAAATAAGTGGAAAGAAAATAAATTTTAGGGAAAATAATTATCTAGAAAATATTTTGCAGGAAATTGTTAATTAAATGTGTTTGATTGGTATAATTTTTCACCCGAAAAATTTTAAAATTTTGTATTCGTTTGACTTTATTTTACATGAAAATTGTCTATTAAAGTGATAATTTTTTACACAATTAGTTATAAAATTTGTTTTCATTGCCAAAAAGTAAACAGAAAAAAAAGGAAAAAATAATCCTAAAACATCATTTTTTTTCATCANGTGGAAAGAAAATAAATTTTAGGGAAAATAATTATCTAGAAAATATTTTGCAGGAAATTGTTAATTAAATGTGTTTGATTGGTATAATTTTTCACCCGAAAAATTTTAAAATTTTGTATTCGTTTGACTTTATTTTACATGAAAATTGTCTATTAAAGTGATAATTTTTTACACAATTAGTTATAAAATTTGTTTTCATTGCCAAAAAGTAAACAGAAAAAAAAGGAAAAAATAATCCTAAAACATCATTTTTTTTCATCAAAGTTTAGGGTCCGTTTGATAGTAACAGTGGAAAATGGGTGGAAAAAAATGTTTTACAAGGAATTGATTTGCCTAGAAATTGTTTTACTGAAAATTGTAATTAATTGTGTTTGATTGGTATAATTTTTCATGGGAAATGTTGAAAATTTGATGTCCGTTTGGCTTCGTTTTTTATAGAAATTGTCCATTAAAGAGATAATGTTTTCGACCATTGGGTCTGAAATTTTTTCCAATTGCTAAAAAACAATTGAAAATATCGAATATCATTTGTTTGGCTTTGTTTAGCATAAAAATTGTCAATAAAAGTGAATTTTTTTTTTTTTACCATTGTATCTAAAATTTTTTCTAATTGTCAAAAAAAAATCTGAAAAATATTTACCCACCAAAACATCAAAAATTTATTTTCCTCAAAAAGGTGGAAAATTTAAAAGTTGGAAAATATTTTCTCAAGAAAATTTTGTTTATCAAACACTACAAAAGTTGAAAAATGAAAAATTTTCCATGAAAAATGTGTGCTATCAAACAGGGTCATGATGTTGGTTTGACTTTGTTTAACATAAAAATTGTCCATTAAAGTAATTTTTTTTTTTTCCAATTGATTATGAAAATTGTTTCCACTGCCAACAAAAAAGAAAAAAAAAATGACAACAGCACTGCCAGCACATGGAATTCCATTTTCCCACCCAAAAGGTGAGAAAATGAATTTCCAAAAAACAAAGAAATTGGGCACGTGAAGCAACCATCTAGAAAACAAATGGGCTAGAAAATTTTGCTCATCAAACAAGTCAAAACCAAGAAAAATGAATTCATTTCCCAAGTTACAAGGAAAATTTGGCATTTCAAACATGGCCTAATATCCAAAGAGCCTTGAAAATGGGATAAAAGTACAAATTATGGAAATCATTTACTACGACAATACACTAAGATGCCTGTTGGCACGAGCATTTCAAAAACACATTGCAGGCAGATATATAATACAATAAAACGGCGAAAAAAATGAGGGGAGAATGCAAGGCCAGTGTTAAGTTAGATTTCGCGCTAAGTCGGGATTTTTCCTTGATATCTAATTTAAGCACGGACCAAGTTGACTCGACTTTCTATTGAGCCACCTAATGAATCCATAAGATACGATCTCCCAAAAGGCAAAGAATAGTTGCATTGTCTTCTCCGAGCAGACGTCCAGATGCAGCAAATGCCCAAACCAGCATTCTTGGGATTGTATTCTCCATTATCGCCAACCATAATCTCTTCTCGTCCCATCATAACTGCTGTCGCCAAAACGCGAGGCAGAAAACCTCTGCTTATAAAACTTGGCCAACCCGTTTGAAGCTGAATTACTAAAATGATGCTTATGGGGATATTTTGAAGAATGAGAATTTGAAACACTCTCATCGGTTGAGTTAAAAAGCTTGGCTCTTTTGTGTCTCGGCGTTCCAGGAGATCTCCAGTTATTTTCTTTGTATTTATTTCTACGATAATCTCCAGGGTCTTCAGTGATCCAACCACCTCTATGTTTTGCATTTGAAGCTGACGCGTATCCTCCTTCATATTGGGTCTCTCTTTTATATCTCTTGCCAAGATCATGAGAAGCATATTTAACTTCATTGAGATCTCTATTCTTCTTAGAAGATTTCTGCTTGGGGGTCGAAAATTCATGATTTCTCTTGACAGCCTATGAGAAAACAGATAAAGACAAGGTTTCCCGTCAGAGATAAGACAACAGATGGAGTTCAGAGTTTGCAAAAAGACATAATTAACAGGAAAGAATCATGAAAGGCCCAACATGGAACTAAACATACTTTTGTTGAGGTGATACATTCACGAGCAAAATGCCCCACTTCCCCACACCTGTAGCATGAATTATCCCATCCAGTAACAGTTGTATCCCCACGGGACCCTGTACAAGCCTGCATAAATAAGAAAAAGAAACTAACTGATCTGGCAATAGAGGATGCAAGGAACCTCGCAAATCAAACAGCAAGCAAAATGAAATCGAAGATGCTTATTGCCAAAGATTCTACTTCCTTTAGGTCGGTCCCTAGCTACACTCGAAGTAGTCCTCCTGGATGTTGAGATTGTGACATGAGATATATAGAACATTGTCCACTCATGTGAAGACAACATCCCGTATAAATAAGTGGATGTGTTCAGCATGCCCAGTGTAATGATATGCATATCAAGAAGGATAACTACTCAGAGTGCAGCAAGGAATGCAGCTAAACAAGACTATAAGATGCATCTTGTAGCCAATTCTCAAACCCATCTCCCCAGCCCCCCCAGCTACAATCCTCCCGCAAAAGAGTTAAATTCATAAAGAAAACTGACGCAGCTGACTCAAAAGCTCATGAATTGTCCTTAAGAATATTAAGAGTAAGTTTTTCTTTAGATCCTACTCTAAACTGGCAATATACAGAAAGTGGTAAGAGTTCGCGACTTGATATTTTAGGGACTGGCTACTCGCAAAGCATATCAAACAAGAGCATAAAAGTTAACTACATTTTCAGCCTAAAACTAATACTATAGACGACATTACAGTAAATGAATTAACTGCTGAATAATTGTATACTACATTACGTGCTTGTTTGGGAGAGATTATAATGGGATTATAACGAAAAGGAATATTGGGTCCCATGAAATGTGTGGATAATAAGTAGGTAATAAGTGTGAATGTGTAGATATAATCAATGTTTAAATTTGCCTTCAAATTATAATGAGATTATAATTTCTCCCAAACAAGTACTAAATTTGAGTTCTAAATGTTCTATCTTCCAAATAAATCAGTGACCTTAAGAACTAAACCAATAACATCATGTAAACTCACCAAACCAGTATGGCCCAATAGACCACATCGATAACAGGAGACCTCTCTTGGTGTGAGATCAGTATAGTTTACACAACACATATGGCCAAACTTTTGGCAAATGTAACACTGCATTTCCTGCAAAGATCAAAAGGATTGGTGAAAAAATTAAACATAATATGTCGAACAATAAAATCAAGGAGCACACTCATATATATTCAGCAACGCTTAAACATCCTCGAGAACTGTAAAATATACAATCGATACAAATTCAAACAACAGAAGATTCACAAACCTTGAGATCATCAGGAGAATAGTTATTCCTACACGAAAACATATCGTGTCCAGACTCTCCACATTTTAAACACATCTTAGAGCTGCAGGACTCCACTCTGCTTTTCTCAGGGCAATCTTTTGCACGATGACCCTGTTGTTTGCAGATGAAGCATTCTTGTCCCTGTTTAATTAAGAAAGAAAGAACAAAAAATTAAAATCTAGAGGAAGCCTCATACAGGACAAAAATATAATAAAGAGCTTGTTTGAGCCCCATTTTTGGCTAAGAATGCATTTTGGAATAATAGATTTATGGAGAATGTATGGTCAAAAAATAAGGAAAAGTTTAGGGTTTGCGTGTAACATTATTTTATTGAAGAATGTGTGGTCTAGTTTAAGAGAGAGAAAAATGTATTTTGAAAATAATGGGGATCAAACAAGGGCAAAATACCAGCAAAGCAGACCAAATAAAAAGCATAAGATATTCATGTTCAGAAGTTAAATACTGTTTATTCCATTCACAAGATCATTAGAGATCATTTATAAATAGTGAATTTTATGAACTGTGGTATCGATGTGCATGAATACAATAAGACACAAAAAAAAAAAATATATATATATATATATTAAATTACTTGGCATGATTTTATGGACATTATTCACCAGTCTGCAGCAAGATATTACAATCATTATTTTCACAACCTACAATATATTGTAATGAATTTCCCAGCTTTATATTTGCAATATTTTTGAAAATGACATCCCACACATTTCTCTACAGAATAACAATTGAGTAAAGTCGCCAACTTCATGTTCCTACAAGAACCAAAACTTCTTATAGACAACCACAACAAATTACAAAACAAGAGTGGTTACTCTATCAATGATTATTCCAAAAAGGTTTCAGTTTGGGAAAACTCTGCCACATAGAAATCTGCTCTATACAGTTCAAAAACTTTCAGAGAAAAGAGACCACACATCTTCACCTCTTTATTGACTTTAGGTATCTGTGTCCAGACAGCAGCTCTCATAAACTAATTAAAATATTACATTTTCGGAAATGTATATAAAGCCATCACGTGTCATTCAACTAGATTTTTCAGCCACTACACAATAAGGACATCATCTGCGGGCAACTAGAAATCCGTCTTTTGCACTAAATGACATACATACCAGTAACATGTTTGCTCCCTTCTCAATGTTCAACATTTAAATGATGCCAAGTTATTTCAATTTTACTCAATAAAAAAGAAAGGGGGGAAGAAAAGTCAAAACCACCATCACCCAGCAAGCATTAGTACTGAGGTGATATTACTTTGAACCAAACATCTATGAAATTGAGAGGTCCATTTTTTCCCATAGGAACAAGCACAGGTGAACATATTAAAATTTAGGTCACTCTAGCTAAAGTAAATTATAGCGTGTGGGAATTTAATAAATTATCAGGCCACACACCTTGGAACATTGCTTGGCATTATGTTCTAAACTCCCACAAACAAAGCAAGGCTTCTTGCGCCTTTCTGAAGTACAGTTGATAGCTGTATGACCCTCTTCACCACAATTATAGCACGTTCCCCAACTGTCAGGAGGATCAAAGTACCTAGGCCCCCGCTGAAGTCACAACAACGTATAATAAACAGAGACCCCGAACTAAGCCTTTTTGAATGGAATGTTTGGATATCTTAAAAACGATACTTGTAAACAAATTACTTCAACTCACAAGAAGCTTCCTCAGGACAGCATTATCTGACATCTCAGCCGAATTCGCATTAATTGCTTTATAAGCAATCTCAGTAGCTTTGTCAGTCCCAGACTTCTCTTCATCCTTTTCATGATCCTCCTACAACAGTCAAAAAGAATGAAAGAACCATAAGAAAAGCTAATATCTCAAGGCACCTGCTAATAAACAAAAGAAGTTTGCAACTTTAAAGCACTATATATTTCAACTGGAGAGAAAGAAACGTAATAATGAAAATACATATTAACTATGGAATATATATGATCAAAGAGAAAATTTGTCTCCAAGGGCATTTCCCAGTCAAGAAATTTCTCCAAGAATACGTAGATGTGAAGTTAAGTTATCATTAATAATGGAAATTTTGCTTTTTTTAAGTCTCTCGTGCTTTCCTGGTAGCATATCATTCTTAGATAGCACCTTAGTTATCTTATACAATAAATATATACACTCCCAAGCCTTATATTGATATACACAGAGAAATTACCTAGTTTAAATTAACATATTGCTCAAGCTAACTGTTGAACTACGCATTCAATGTGCTCTTCCAGAATAAAAATAAAAATATAATTCAGCTAACCATTATTAGGGAAAAATAAATGCAGTAACATATAAAAGACCATGTATGGTTCGTACTATCGGGAACAATTCGCCGCAAAAGTTTTTGAAACCCGCATCTAATTCACTTGAATCCTGAATCAAACGATAAATAAAAAAGTAGAAAGGCCTAAATTATAAATTGCAATAAATTACTGGCTAAGACATTAACCAATTTTTTCTCTCTATTGGCAGGTAGCTCACCAATTAAAGTCCAGATAAAAAACCTAGATTTTGTTTTTCCAGCTAAATCAATCTAAGCTCAATACTTACGGCATCTTCTGGGAGGGCTTCCTTTTCACCGCTCTTCTTTTTCTTTTTCTTTCTCTTCTCTTTTTTCTCCTTTTTCTTTGTCTCGTCCTTTAAATTCGTAACAATTTCAGAAACCCCATCTTTTTGGGGATCTCCATTACATGCTCGTAGCATGGCTCTTTGAACGATTTTCAAACTGAGGTCTTCATTGGCCTCTTCATCATCATCCGTACTCACTTCTTCAATTGGAGTTTTCACCCTTCCTTTTTCTTCCTCGGGTGACGAAACTTCTTCAGTTTTTGCTGCTTTCACCTTCTTCTCTTTCTTGCCCATTCCAAACTTTAATTCAATTCTTCTAGAATTACAGTATTGAAGATCCAAACTTTAATTCAATTCTTCAATAATAAGAGGGATTAGAACAGATCTAAACCCTAATCCCAATTTTGTATTGAAGTTTTGGGGATAGAGGGATGCTGGAGGAGCTAGGGCTTCGATTGTAGGGTACGGTGTTTGTGCGCAATATGGGCCGTTTAGTCTGTTCTCGGGTTTGGACTTGAGTCTCGTTATGTCCATGTGCTCGTTAGGCTACTCGTACGATAAATAATGGATTATGCCCCCACGAGCATGACACAGGGGTAAATTAAGAGACTTTTCTACGGAGTATCGAAGGTTCGAATTTCCACGACAGTTGGAAGGCAATATTTATATTGAAAGGCAACGTGAGGTCCATGTGGTGGAGAACTGCTGAATGTCCGGCTCAAATGTGTATTAGCTGTGATCGCGTTTGGATCTACCCGAGTGGCGAACTAGGGGAGAAGACCGTCACTCCTCAGAATTAGTCGGGCGAAGATTGAACACCTATGTCATAAAAAAAAAAAGGATTATATGCACAATGTCAATTCAAATTGGGAAAAATTCACATTTAAGGTAATTATAATTTACAATTTCAAAATTAAGAAAATTATTTTAAAGTTTCAAAGATCGGGTCTTAAATCAGATTTATTAGTTGAATAATTAAATAAAAATATTTTATTAATTAAGTTGTCATAATATTATATAATTTATAGTCACGTTTATAAATTTTATAAATCATAACTTATTTCTTGGTCAAGATTATCAAATTAATTGATTACGTATTATTTCTCGGTCACAAATTACAAATTTTGTAGGTCACAATTTCTTTTATCGATTACAAATTATCTAATTAACAAGTCACGTATTATTTCTCGATCACAATTCACAAATTTCACAAGTCACGACTTATTTTATAGTTACAAATTATCAAATTAATTGGTCACGAATTATTTGCTGTCACCGGTCACAAATTTTACAGGTCACGGCTTATTTTATCACAAATTATCAAATTGGTCAAAATCACCTAAATAATTGGTAATGAATTATTTATTGGTCACGATCAATCAAATAATTGGTAGCAAACACTCTTTATCCCATCTCATTTCAACCTAACCCAATCCAATCCAATCCAACCCAACCGTATGCCACGTTAGCATCATTGCCACATGCATCTCCATCATTGGTGATTGTCGTTACCATCATCACCACCAACAACGATAACACAAACATCAAACACCTTACTACGTCTACCACCAACAACAGTCATCACCACCATTTAGTAAACTTTAATGCAACAATAAATTTCAAACTTACCATCTCTAAACAACTATCAACCCAAAAGCACCAAAACTGGTTCAGATTGTTAGGACATCAAAAATTTCAAAAAGATGACGAAGCAGGTCCATAAAAAGAAAGGGATTGCAATGGAGGTATCAAATTCTGGAGACTCTTATGGTAGCACCAATAGCTGCAACAGCCATGACCAGCAAAAGGGTCTGCCCACCATCAAGGTCCCTAGCTTTACTCCGTCAATGCTGCCTCCAACTGTCGTGAAATACCGAACTGTAAAGCGAAGAAACGGAATTCCCTATAGAGCCCATATCGAACTGTAGCGGCGACAGAGGTGATGTTATTGTGCAGCGCTCAAATCAAGTGGGGGCCTTGCAGCGATGATGATGCCATTGCACAATGGCACTCAGAGGTGGTCTCCGGCAGCGGGAGCTCTCCAATGGCGATGACGATCTAAGGGAGAGGATAGAGAAATCGGAGAGGAAAAGAGGAGATAATGGAGAGGAAGAAGAGGGAAAATAATTTGGGATTTGAATGGAGTAAATATGATAGGATGTGTGTATATAAATTAAATAAACACCAAACACCATTTTTGAATTGGAAATGTTAAAAACCTGCGTGGGTGTAATTTTTGCATTCATATTCATATTTGTTGAATTTTATAAATCTTAGTGCCCATTTGAGCTCATTTTTTATTCTAAGAATGCATTTTGTAATTGTAGATTAATGAGGAATGTGTGATTAAAACATAAGTAAAAATTTTGGGTTTGTGTATAGTATTATTTTATTGAAGAATGCTTATTTAAAAAAAGAAAAAATATATTTTGAAAATAATGGTAATCAAAGAAGCTCTTATTATGGAAAGAATACAAACCTGCAAAGGGCTCAACATTCGCTTATAAGAAACTTTGAAACAATTTCAAAAGGTCGCAAATGATTAGGGCTTAAGTCCACGTGTTTGTAATTGGTATGACCCACCGTGTCAATTCAACAAAGTTGAATTTTATAAATTTTATTTGGGAATAATACATAATTACAAAATTTTCAAAACACATTCTCAAAAATTTAAAAACTTCAGAAAAAATTTCAAAAAATAGGTTTGACCTAATAACATATTAATGTCACAATAACAGGTCAAAAGTCATAACACACAATTATGGTCACAGTTACAAATCGCATAAGGTTACAGTCACAAAAAATACAAATTGAGAGTTACAATTAAAAACTTAGTCGTATCACACTTTTTTTAGGTCATGTATCATTTATTGATCACAAATTATCTATTTTATCGATCACATATTATTTATTGATAAAAAATTAACCATTTTATTGAATTTTATCTTCCAAATAATTGATTACAAAACGCTCTTCATCCCACCCTACTCCACACCACAACTACCGGCACCAATAGAACGTCCCGCCGCCTTACCACCACCATTTACAAATTGCAAACAAGCACAATTATTTGCAAACCACCAACAACCACGAACAAAACCACATTAAAACTCCTAGCTAAGTAGATTGATTAGACGTAGATCAGAGGAGAAGTATCACGACTTCGCATCGAAGCAAGGTCACTGCACATAAATGATGATTGCTGCTGCGCGCGATGGTGCTCTGGTGCAACGGTGAGTTATGTGACCAGAGAATGCGAAAGTTGAAAAGTTTTGTAACCTTTTGTTTTGATAAAAAAAAAAAAATTTAGGAGTTCAGGAGTGGCCGAGTGAGGTAGGTGGGAAAGAGAGGATATACTTGATTTTGAAAAGATAAGTTATGCCCATGTTTGATGCGTATTTTTAAGAAAATAATGTATTTTAAATAGTGATGTGATGGAAAATATATCTTTAATAAAGAATGAGAAATTTTGAATTTGCATGTAATATTATTTTTTTGAAATTTGTTTATTTAAAAATGAGTATTAAAAGGATATATTTTTTTAAGAACGTGAATCAAACAGGCCTATAATGTAAGTCTAGGTGTAATTTCTTCTTTTGTTATTGACACAAGTAAACAAGGTTCAATTTAAAATAAATAATTTAAGCTTAAAAACCAACTCGAGCACGTTGGCTTAGCTTACATGGTAGAAAATAATTAACATTGAAATTCGGCTTCTTTTTAGCTCTTTTAGGCATGATGATTTTCCATACTGTAAGAAAAAAGCTAACAAAATCTGTTTGACAATCATTATTTAAAATTTTTTATGTATTTATTTTTAACCAAGCATTCAAATAATAAAATATTCTGTACGTAAATAAAAAATTTTCCTTACTTTTTAACCACATATTCTCTTAAAAATCACTATTTAAAAATGATTGTCCATACTGTACGAAAAAGCTAACAAAATTTGTTTGACAATCATTATTTAAATTTTTTTATATATTTATTTTCAATCATGCAGTCAAACAATAAAATATTTTGTACGTAAATAAAATTTTTTTTTTTACATTTTTTAACCATATATTCTCTTAAAAATCACTATTTAAACACCCCCCACGCCCGTCCAACAAGGGCTAGAATTGAGTAGACGTGCATTTGAATTACTTTTATCTTCTATTTGGT
>CAIGRK010014976.1:0-13609 GCA_903798315.1 Fraxinus greggii | reverse complement strand
TATAAAATGTGTTAATAAAAAGTATATTTACTGGAGTCAAAAAATTAAGCTCGGCCAAACATGCACTAAATAAAATCACGTTTAAAATCGACTTGTATTAATAGGATGCCTGTATTAATACAACATAGGTTATCAAAATAATTTCCGATATTCAAATACGAAATTTGATCAACATAACATAGATCGTGAAGGAGAGATCACAATGAGGGATATATAGAAGTGCCGTAAAATAAAGTTCTATTGACAATAATAGTGAATTTGATCTCATTTCATCTATAAGAAATACCTCTCATTCTATAGGATTTCCTTCAGTACACACAATCAATACAGTGCACCCATGTTCAAAACTAAGACATACCTCTTGAGTTGCTCACCAAGAACACTTGAAAAATGCACCTTTACAAAAAATGGAAGAGTAACTCGTTCCATACATCAGGCACCCCAGGCAAGCACCAGTGTAAACAATCAGAATAACTAGCAGGGTCTGCCATTTTCTCGGTGCTCAATGGTTCCCAAAATTTACGGTAAATGGTGGGGTGGCCGTCTTTTCTATACTCTGAAAGCTGAGTGATGTTTAGGACAGTAACCTTTGAACCCAACCGGTTCAAAACCTTATCTACCATCCGCATTGTGGGCAAGTCAGAACCAGTTCCCCAGTACTTTTCTTCCTTAATAGGCAGTTTCTCGTTATAACAATTTCCTTCGCTTCCAGGCTCCCAATCTTCCTTTCTGGTCAATGAAAAAAGACGGACAAAACAAATTAAAAATTTTAACTGCAAAAGAAGACTCAGCAACAAAACCTATCGAACACTGGAGTTAAACTACTTGAGAAAAAACTAGAAAAACCAGAGACAAATATCAAATCCAATTTCACTCCAAGTGTATTTGAATTGAAAAGGCTTATAACGTCACTTACGCCAGATGTGTAGGCGACATGGTAACGAAAAAAACCCGCTTCTTTTGGGAATCAACATGAGTAGCCACCCAACCTGCCCAGGCTTCCATGGCCAACTCCATGCCTTTCATCCCATCGATTTCTTCACAAACGCCATTTTCTTCGGTGCTCCATCTAAAAAGTACGAACATAGATACATAAGCTACCTTGAATAGTATCGTCTTAGAGCAATGTTTTGATAAGCTTAGAAAAAAGTAAAGTCATTTGAGTAAATATTTTAAGCTTAGCCAAACCTGCTCTTATCCATCCATTATATGAGGTGCTCGCTATTTATTTGGTACTTACGATAGCTTAACAGAGTCCTGTCTCCACCACAGATATGAATTGAAGACAAGTATATCAGCTTGCTCCCATTGTGATGAGTGCCTACGAATTCCATCGGGACGTAGTATTCGTTCATCCAGCCGGTGTTCAACTACGTCGTCAGAATTAGATTCAACAAGAAGAGGTGCCCAAAGAAACTCAACAGTCGCATTATAATTCTGTACAAAACACAATCACATTGCAATTCAGAACTATTTTGATAAGTGTTTAAATGTCTTACAAAGGCAGAGATTTCCTAGTAACACCCAACAATATTCTTAGTAATAATGTGAAAATGTTTACCTCTGCCGTTAAAATTGTAAGTTCCGCATTTGGCGTGATGGATTGCTTATCTGCTGGAATTGCAGACTGCAACATACACAACATCGATATCCATTGTCCTCGGTTCAGTGAATCCCCGACAAACATTAATCTCTTTCCTCTCAACTTCTCCCACATTTCTGTAGAATTCCACCTACATTTCAGTGGTAACGAGTCAAAGAAGCAACAAAATCAAAATGCAGTAACAAAACTAATCTTCCATCTACCAAAGCTTACTGTCAAGATTTAACTATGCTTGAATAGTTAGAGATATTAGGATACAGGTTGTTGGATCCCGTGGAGTCAAAATTTTATTGTTCTCTTATTCCCTCAACCGAAGATCGACCAAGACATATATTGGGCACTCATACTTGCCCTAGTTTCCTATGTGATATAAAGAATCTGAGGAAACCGTTTTGGTGGGCAAGTAACATGAGACAGAAAAGTGTGAGGAAAGCTTGTAAACTCCTCCATTTTAGGGAAAAATCTCCAAAGACGAGTGATAAAGCTGAACTATTATATATATATATATATATATATATATATATATATATGCGTGGTATTTGTAAATTTTATAATTTCTTTTCTGTTCATCACTGTTGTCAGAGTCATGAACTAGGCTGAATCCATAACACATTACGTATAGTTGCTCATTTGGAACTCTCACACACAATATACGTAGATATATATAATCCAACGGAGAGGGGAAAAAGAACTACCTCTGTAAATTGCAGTTGTGGGGTTGCCATCTCCAAAACTGGTATCCTAAATCAGGCCTTCCATGCTTGTGACAAGCCAATTGATCAGACATGTATGGACAACTAGACTCACTATACAGTGGATACGAAGTGTTATCGAAAACCCATTTGCCCGAATACACGTCACACTCTTCCGGCCTTGGCACTCTCCCCCGACCACCAGACTCTGCGGTGTCGACTGCCCAGACAGCTCTCCTCCCACTGTATGGTACAGTGGAACTGCATTTACTAAATTTATCCAAACCAACTACATCCCAACAAGAAAAAAACCATCATATAATAAAAAAAAAATCACAGCACATCAAAATCCAAACCAATTCAAGAAACCCATGTCTCTAAATCCCAAGAAAATACCAAAAAGAACACAAACTTAAAAAGCCATGTCCTCAAATTCCAAAAACAAATAAAACAACACAAACTCGAAAACCCTGTAACAATACCTAATCAACTTTACGAATTGTATCATAATAAGATTAAGCATGCTTCAAAGTTAATTTTTTTTACCTGGGGGTTTCTTTGGAAGAGTAAAGTTCTGGGCAGGCGTTGATTTGGGCAAAGACTCAATTTTTACTGTAGATTGGTGATTATTATCGTCGTTTTCGGATTTTTCAGTGTTGATTTGTTGAATGTTACACTCATTGTACAGAATCGAAAACACTATGAACCCAAAGAAGATGAGTACCAAAAGTGGCAACTGTGTCTTCTTCTTCATTTTGTGAGTAATTGGGAAAGGAGGAGACTTGTAGGAATCTAGAAGAATGTTTATACAATTTCAATATTTTTTACGGCCGACAGGGGGACTCCTGTTAGCAGTATCCAAGGAAACAGTTAAAATTTGATTATTATAATATTAATAATAAAAAATTGTGTGATTATGTTTTTAAATCATTACTTGTTTGGATTATGTTGGCTTTAAGATTTGGGATTGAACGAAGTACGGAAATATTATTCTTTCTATTGGGATTGATTATTAATTCTAACACTGCTCAAACAACAAAAGACCAGTGAAGGACAATTAAAAATGAGGAATTTGTTGAATAAGTGAAAGTCCGACAAATAAAATAAAAAATAATCTTTTATCATTTCTATATATCATTTTTATTTTTAACTGTAATGTTCTCACCTAATCTTGATCGTGTTTCTAGAAAGGAATATGATTAGGATTGAGAAGGGAGAGTGGTGCGGAAAAGAGAAAAATGGAGATTGATGTGGGCTTGGGCGAGGAACGATAGTTAAAAAAGAAGATTAATAAAGTTAAATTAGGAATTTAATCTTTGGAGAAAAAGGCTTTTAAATAAAGAATTCAACATTTTCGGTTATTTTGAAAATTTCATCATTAATAATCTGTACTTATTTTAATATATTGTTATTGGTCCCACTTGGATGGGCAGTTGATTAATATGAATTCAAAGTTCATTTATTTTAGGTTTTTTTTTTGGTTCAAAATAATACTATTTTTAAATTTGGTGTGGATCCATTTGGAAGAAATTAGAAATAAGGTATCTGAAAGTTAAAAAAAATCAATTTAGTCACTAAACATTAATTTATTTCAATTGGACCACTAAACTTTAATTTAGTTTCAATCTCACCACTCAATCACATTGTCCAACTATCTTCTCAATTTCCATTGATCGACCTCACATTTTATTTCCCTCAGGGGAGATTTAGTCACATTGGTTAGTCGACTCAGGGTGTCCGAGTCATTAACGTAGCAAATAGGACCAAGACTGAACGTATCAAGTTAGAGAGATAAGTGTTGTGTCTTTCAAGCTTGTCTCATAAGTTTGACGACTCCAAATTGGTGAAACTTGCTTAGTTGTCAATGTCTTCCATGTAATATTATACGAACCCCTCATAATAAAAATAGTAAAATAAAGGTCATGACAATGTCTTTAGGTTAAAATAAGGATTTTTTATATTAACAATTTACGACTTGGTATTGTGGTGGGTAAATTGTCGTGCCAAGCACCAATCAATGGAAGATCCTTTATAATATGACTGTCAATTAGCAATTTTTGTCGATTTGGTAAACAACATACAATGGAGTGATGAAATTTAAAATAAAACAGAAGTCTAGTGACCCACTTGGAATTAAATTGAAGTTTAGAGAAATATTTGAGATAAATTTAAGTTTATTGATACATGAGATTTTGCTGAAGGTTTAGTCACCAAAGATGAAATTTACCATTGGAAATATATTTTGATAATATCAAAAGGATTTTGGTGAAGTGCACAAAAGTTTGACATAGGAGTTGACACCACCCTCACATTTGCACGTGGGTCCCGACCTGAATAAAGAGAGTGTTTATTTAGTAAAATATTTAATTAACTTTCTTACAAATTTTGAGTTGAAGATAATTTTTTGGTTACCAATTAAATGACTCGTTATGTCAATAAAAATATGAATAAAGATGGAAGAAAATGGAGAAATTCGAACCATTTTCTATCTAAAGATAATAGAATCGTACAACAAATAAAAAAATACTTTAAATATGGGGTATTTGTTGAATAAGTCGAAGTCATAAAATGTTATCTTTTATAATTTTATAGAGCTATTAATGTTACATGATGCCACTCCATATTCGACTTCGACTTCGACTTGTTAACCTTGACCTCGATTAATGATAATTGTGTTTATCATAAAATTGTAAAATAAAACGTGAAAAACCTCTTGTTTGGCCAATCCCGAATTACTTTCTTCAACCACAACCTTAATTTTCATTGGTAAAATATCAACAGAGCTAAAATAGGAGACCATCTAATAACTTATTTGGACTTCTATTCTTATTCAATTATGTGTAAATTGAGTGATTATTTATTTAATTTGTGTAAATTATGTTAATTGTAGAAAAAATCTCAACTATGATACATCTGGTGTGAAAAGGCGCTATTTAGATTTTAATTGGAGTTGATTCGGAGCAATTGAAGATTATCAATGTTGCAATAAATCAATTGGAAGTAGTAATGAAGCAACGAAGGAAATTCATGAGTTTCAGAGGTTAAATCGACAACCTAGAAAGTTCGGAAACTAAATTACAAACTACCAAAACTTGCATCGCATCATGATTCTGACGAGGAGCAAATTATTTTTTTCAAGGTGAAGGACTATGTTGCAATTAAGGGAGGACATGAGCTGAGTAATTAAATAATTCGTTAGGAAGAACGATTATAACCTTGTTTTGAACATTAATTTTAATTATAAAGTTTTCATCTTCAATAGGTGTTATGAATTATTTTTACTTCTATTCTTAATACTTTAAATTAATTGACACTAATTCATTGATTTGTGAGGATAATTATTTCAAAATGTAAGTTATTTGTTTATCAATTATGTTACATGTACACAATATATTTTCATAATAATTTACATACACATGATGTGAGATATGATTGGGTTATAATTTCTTCAATAAAATAAAATAAAAATTCACCACTCTCTTTTGACACCTTATTTATACGTAAACCACTATATAACTGTTTATATACAAGTAACATTACTCTTTGTAAATATCACGTAGTAAAAACTAGTTTTGTAGTTGTCGTGATCGTTTAAATGAATTCTTTGATGATTGAATTTTTTAACTAATATTCGGATTGACAGAGAGTATATGGTGGGATGGCTTAATTGGGTAGTATTAGTTTGAACTCGAGAGATGCAAATCAATTAATTTTCAAAAAATACATCAGATACACGTAATCAATTAATATAAAATTTGGTGATTGATTAAGGAAATAAATATATTGAATTCATAAATCCTAACGCCGTAACCGTCACATAAAAATCCAATTTCTTAATTGTTTTAGTATATTTAAAATGGAAAATCACGAAACGAAAAGAATCACATTTATTTTTCCTCAATCGAATTGAAGTTAGACATAATTAAATAAACGGTTAGATAGTACTCCTCATGGGGATGATAATTCGGATTCTTATGTCTGCTTTTCTTTTTCTTATGGCCTACTCCTAATTGCATGTTTCTAATCCCCTCGAAATATCTAGTGGAGCTCCTAGTCGAGATATGGATTAGGGGCTACATTTGAGAAGGCAAAGCTGTGTAGTAGGGTGACTAAGGGACAACATCATTTTGAAACATTCACCACTAAAAATGTGTGCATTTGATTAATAAATGTATTCAAAGATTTATTTATGTTACTTTTGTTTCAATAATGGAATTCTTGAATAAGCTGTGGAGCCATTTGGCAGAAATTGGAAATAAGGTATATTTTATCTCCCTCATTGTTCATTAAATTTTAATTTATCTCGATTAGATCAATAATTTCAATTTAATTTCAAATTTCACCGATAATTACATTTCGTCACTCATCTTCCCCCAATCTGGCATAATTATTTAATTGGCATACATACCATAATTGATCTTTCACATGAATTTTGTGTAGTGTAGCATGTCAAGTTGCAATTACGTAAAAGATATGTTATATTATGACTTTCGATTATATACATTTTATCAATTTGGGAGATGATAGATAATGCAAACATGAAAGTGTTATCAATGCATGCTTATACCTAACATAAGTAAGCAACATATATACTAATTTCTACTTGAATAAAAATAAAAATAAAGATAGACGAAATGAGAAATTAGAAAATTTTTCTAACAAACATATATTTGTTTCAAAATGATGTTGTCCCTTAGTCACAATGGTTATAATTCAAAAAATTTGACCATTTTTTCCAAAAATTTGGAACCCACTAAGACACAACAAGGTTAATTATTACAGCTCACAATTGTTATAATTTTCCCAAAAAATTAGTATGCTGTTAGATTTTTAGTAGATTGCGATAGAAGTTTTTGAAATATACGGTTGAAAAGTTGTGGGACCCATGAAAGATGTGGTTAACATTAATTGTTTGACTTTGATTTAGATCAGAATTTGATTTTAATTCAAAACAAACATGGCCTAAAGATAATTGAATCGCGCGGGAAATCAAGAAACTTTTTACAAAAAAAGTACAAGTTAGAAAACATTCGTGAATTATTCATCGATTGAATTTAATATTATTTATTAAATTAGATGTTAGTGCAAATTATTCAAACTAATGTTACGCATTATTAAAAGAAGCTTCTTGTATATTCATTTGTTGATATGGAGTTTGACACTCCATGTATTTTCAAATGCAAANCCTAAAGATAATTGAATCGCGCGGGAAATCAAGAAACTTTTTACAAAAAAAGTACAAGTTAGAAAACATTCGTGAATTATTCATCGATTGAATTTAATATTATTTATTAAATTAGATGTTAGTGCAAATTATTCAAACTAATGTTACGCATTATTAAAAGAAGCTTCTTGTATATTCATTTGTTGATATGGAGTTTGACACTCCATGTATTTTCAAATGCAAATGGACGAAAAAGTGTATTTTATTTTAAAATTGTCAACTCATGTCACGACATGTGGCACAATATCAAACTTGATGTCAAATGAAGTGTACATGTAGCATGATTGTTATTGAAAAAATTACAATCTTCTGTTACACGTTAAAATATGAACTACCTAACTTTATCAATGAATTAACAAATATAAATAAAGAAAATGACGTGTAGATTTTGAAAAGGACAAGTAAATCGTCAAAACAAAAACTAAAATTGTTCAAACTGCAGCATAATCCAATCGTTGTCAATGTTAACCATACTGTCAATGTGATGTGGATTTACTCGAGTTCAGACCCATCGTTCCCTGTTCTCTCTCTTACCTTCTTAACAAATTGAAAATCACTCCTTCTTACCAAATGAACAGACGTCAACAATTTTTTTGACATTTCGGTACATAAAATATTGGCCTTCAACTCCTGCACGAGAATATTTAATTATTTTAATTCTTTATTGGAAAAAAAAAAAGAATCGATCATAGAATTGTTAAAAGTGTTGCAAGCTGCTCACCGTCTCGGTGCCCGCAACGTAAGTTGTGAGCACGAGTCGAGTTACATTTTTTTTTTCATGCAAGTCGCTCGTCGACTCGTAGGAGTTGGCTCGCTAAACGATGAAATATTGTTGAGCTATATGATGGTGTGATGTGATGCCGCATTCAAACTTAGATGATAGGAATTAAAATTAGATTATAATAAATTTTGATAAAAATTAATAAAAAGTGTACTTGAAAAGGTGTAGGTCCTAAGAAATGTGTGATTAAAATTAATGTTGATTTTGACTTTAGATTTTAATTAAGTTTTAATCCAAACGAAACAAGGGCTTATGTTATTGAGAGATGCTACTCGTATATCAAGGTTTTACCCCCTCACAATAGAGGGGGCTGTACGTATAAATAGCCAAATTCTATGTTATTTTATTGAACATATCATTTATATTTTCATCTGTAAAAACATCTTTAATGGTGGTGTAAAATTGCATGTACATTGATATCTCTAAATTTCCTTTTGCATTTTTATTTATATCTCGATGGATCTAAATTCAAATTTTACTACAACTGAAATATCTAAATCCATCCACTTTTTGCCATCTTGTAGATGTATAAAACGATGTAAATTTACATCTTTTTTTAACATTTGTTGTTGAAAAATATAATTTGTATTTCCTTTATATTGAAGAGATTTTCAATCACTTTAATTTAGATATATTTTATACTACGATTAAAGATGCTCTACATACTATAATTTTCACTTTAAAATTTTCACCCTTAATCTTTGAAATGTTCGTGTTTATTCCAATATAAGGCAGATTCTTCAGCATAATTTTCCACGAAAAGTTAGTTGATGAAGTTTTCATTCCTATTGAGGGGAACAGTTTGGATGAAAACTTCAATGTATTTCAATGTATACTTAAGTGTAGCCATTTCCAAATAAAGGTGGATTTATTTTATTTTATTTTATTTTTATTATTTCACTTTTTGAAATACAAATGTATGCGAAATATTAATTAATGTACAATTTTAACTCCTCTTACATATCATGTAGTCAGTCCCAAGTCCGAAAAAATTGGAGGAGAATTTTTACAACTCTAAATTTCTTTTGACAAAATAGAATTTTATATTTTCACAATTTCCTTACAACTTTACGTGTTTTCATTATACTTTAGGGATGATTTGTAATTTTTAGTTTTTTAAGAAAACGAGGCGATTGGCGACCCGACCCGACCCGACCCGAGCCCAGATTTTCAAAAACAAGCTAGCTCGCATTTGGCTTGCCTCGCATGCAACTGCAAATTGACTCACATGGCAGGTCGAGCCGAACCCAATGCTGGAAGAAATTCTAATGACAAAGATGATCTTTTTTCTCTCACGCCACGGTAAAAACGAAAATAAGTTTAATTGTACTTCTCATTTAATGCTAATTTGTGTCACCTAAATTGATATTGTAATATAAATGGTGTTAAATAACATTATCTTTGTGAAAAAGGAAACCTAGCCCTTGTTTGGGTTCCATTGAAATGAATATTCGAGAGGAACGTGTTTAGGAATAGTGATTTTTCTAAAAATGTGTGGTTAAAAATAAGAAAACATTTTAGGTATATGTCTAACATTGAAATCGACTATTAGTTTACTTGTCGCCATTATTTAGCAAGGAAGATTGAGACGAATATTTTTGACGATACAACATAAATTTTTATTGAATTTTCAGTTCCAAATTTCAGCCTACATTTAAGGGTCACTTTGTATCATTTTCTTGAATCTTTAGTGAACTTTATATTCACTTGACAAGCAAGTTATGATTACTTTGTAGACATGATGTTTCAAAATTTTAGTTAAAAAATTATGGAATGCTCAACAATATTTCAAAATTTTAGATGGAACAATTTGATAATCCAAGTGACAACATATTTTTTGAATTCCCTATAATTTTAAACAAGAGTCCTAACAATCTTCATAAGTCAAAATTTGACAAAGCCTAAATAATATATAATACCAACTTGGAGTTTCAAAAGAAAAAGCAATTAAAGCAGCCGATTATTTAGTTCTTGTTTGTCCCCTCATTTTTCAATATTTTTTTTTGTAACATTTTCAACCTTGCATTCCCCCAATAAAATAAATTTGCGCTCGAACTTATATTTTTCCTACATTTTGATCCCACATTTAATAAAAGAAAATCACATTTCACAAAATCTATTATAAAACTCTACAAGTCAGGGCCCGACGGTGAATGCAATTTAATTGACGTCACTGTCGGTCCCGATCCCGATCACGCGCCCACATACCACTTCCAACCCATCCTACAATCCAAGAAAATGTACTCATCTGCTTATAATTTTCAAAGCACAAAACAAGAAAAAAGATAAGCAGCTTGCACGCATATAATATGCCTTTTTATAATAAGAAACACATGGAAAAAGGCAAAAATCAAGTTGCAACTTGCTCATTTCCTTTAACCATTACTTTGTCTTCATCACCTTAAGGCCAACTTGCAACACTAGCTGTTTTTTAGGTGGGACAATTAGACCGTTTCTCATTTCGTGTATCTTTTTCTTTTTTTTTTTCTTTTTAATTCATTTTCAACCATACACATCATTAATCCGACACACTTCATCAACATTTCAACCACACATTTAATTAATTTTATAAAAATCTACTAAAAATCTGATTTTATCAAAACCAAATACGAGCATAATCCTTTTGCAGATTCAAGCTTAACTACCTTAATCACTTGCTTCTCTGAAGATTGACAATACGAGATGGTTGAAATTCGATCCATCAATGTTCTCTCATGTCTTATTTCACAATTCATGTGCTGTTTATATATCATCCAATAAGTCCAAAGAACTGATTCATTGTACATGAACATCATCGAACCTACTATGAATCAAACAAGTACATGAATTAACATAAAATACAACAAAAACTAGGAAAAAGAAAAACTTGGTTTTGATTCTTGAAAGATAATGGATATAAAAAATGTGTGTGTGTGTGTGTGTTTTTTTTTTTTTTAAATGTGAGTAAATTGATTCATGTCATGGAAATCAATAACCCACAATTTACAAGAAAATATTAGAAGACAAAAATAACAAATTCCACAACCTTGGAAAAATTATTACATGTTCCTTGAACAAAAAGAACAGACATTCAACATGTTACACACACACACACACACACACACACAACAAACTACGTTTATATGTCTATATATAGAGATAAAAAATTTGCTAAACATTATGAGGAAATGTTTCGTCTGGCTATATTCTCGACGATCTGAGATAGGGATTGGAGGTTACATTTAACAATAGTGTCCACGAAAACGCATGTATCTTCCCTAGTGTTACTTTGTGGTATATCGACAACGTATGATTCAATGACCACCGTGCCTTCACCTCCGTTGGCCATCGGGTGGAGGGTGGTGACGGAGCGGTAGTTCGCAAGGCGGTGATCTCCACCAACGACGCTAAAGCTCATAACATGACGTTCGTCATCGAGGATCTCGAGGCGCTCGGTGCTGCTGACGGCCGGAAGACCCGATATGACTTGGACCTCCCGGAGAGTGCCCACGTTTCCGTTTCCGACAATGACGTGGCAGCTCTTGACGAAGTGTTTGTAGGCCTGCGGGTTGTCGAAGCGGCGGACGACGGACCAGACGGTGGACACGGGGGCAGAGATTTCTTGAATCACGGCGGAGCTGCACTGGTTAGGGCTAACTGTGTGGGTGTGGTAGCGGGCTATGTGGTCGGGGACTTCGGTGGTGCACGGCGTCCATCTTTGGAGCTGTTGGACTTGTTTATATGCGGCGGCGGCGGTGGTTGTAGGGGTATCCTTGATTCTTTGTAGTATAAGATTGGAAGGCATTTTCTTGATCCCAATTACTCTCGAGTTAGAGAGACAGATATGAAGATAGGTGTGTGTATATATATATAGGGATAGTTACATAAATTTTTCAAAAAAATAAAAAATACAACTATTTAGGACATGTTCTTTTTGTTGTTTTTAAGTCATTTTCAGTTTTTAATTTTCGAAAAAACGTTTACTTACCTATTTTCAAAATCGAATTTCCAAAAACGAGTTTAAAATTTACAAAGAAAACGGAAAACACCAAAAAAAGTCGTTTTGGCTGTTTTCGGTTAAAACCAAGCCAAAACTTCTTTTTTTTCTGAAAATAATTTTTCAAAATGACAAAAAGAGTGCGTTTTCAACAATTTCAAAATGGATAGTCAAAACACAAAATGAATTCAAAAATCAAAATTAAAAATTGAAATACGAAGAAAACTTCCCTCAAGTTTTTGAATTAACAAATCTTCCAATACTCTTATTATTATTAATTAATTTTTTTATCTCGAAATTCTCTGTCACAGCTATTGCATGATGTAATCACTTTAAAGAAAAGAAAAAATGCAGTTTTTTTTTTGTACTTTAAAGTCATTTCACATTAAAGAAAATTGTAATATTATTCATAGTGCATAACTGCTGTAATCATCATATACGACAACTTGTTATTTGAGACATTAATTAATGATTTAAATAACAAGTTGTCACATAAAATAATTACGATAGTCATTGACCATGAATGATATTACTTGAAAAGAAAAGACTGTATTGTTATGCGATCCATTTATTATTACTGACCGGAGAAAAATAAAAGTACCAAAGCACAATATAAGGCTCCTAACTATATTACAAGATAATATGTAATGTAATTTTAATCAAAACGTCTTTAGAGAATCATAATTAAAGTAATTTTCTCTTTAATTTGACAAAGAGAAAATAAACATAATTCTATAAATAATGTCACTTGCCAAATTGATATATTCTCTAAATTCAATAATTTTAGGACATGTTTGGTGCAAATTTTTTGAAAATAAATTTTGTGAAAAGCGATTTTTTTTTTAAATTGCGATTAAAAAATACAAAAAATAATGGATTCACATGCAAAATTATTTTATTGATAGAATTTTATTAATAAAAATGATTTTAAAGAATATGGGTCAAATTGAGCTTAATCTAAACCACAATATTACCAGATAACACCCGCAAGCCACACAATTTGATATTAAATATATTTTCTTCAAGCAATTTGGTTATCTAGAAGAATGCTTCAAGGTGTAATTGGAATCAAAGTAGATGAGTATTAATTAATAACCAACTTGGCCATTTGCTTTAAGATATTTACTCCTCGTAAGATATAAGACCAGGCATGATTAAAAGAAAAGTTAAATTTAACATACGTATATTTAGTTTACATAGATAATACTCTGTATATAGTTTTTCTTATGGCTTTTGTGTGCGAAACGTCCTCATGTATCGCATTTTTATCCCTATTTTCACGTTTCATTGTGAAAACGTCATTTTTACAAATTTTTATCTAATTTCTCAATAA
>CAIGRK010014970.1:0-18579 GCA_903798315.1 Fraxinus greggii | reverse complement strand
AATCGAGCCGAGCGGCTCGTCAAAATACGAGCACGAGCCCGAGCCGAGTGCAAGTGAGCTCAACGAGTGGCTCGTGGGCTCGTGAAAAATTAAAGAATAATCTAAAAAAAACGCTAAAAAACAAAATTCAAAAAGATCGTGGGCTGGCGGCTCGGCTCGGCTCGGCTCGTGAGCTCACGAGATCATGGGCCGAGCCGAGCTCGCCCACGAGCAAACGAGCCACAAGCCGATTCGGCTCGTGAGCTCGTGGCTCGTTTCTCACGATCCACGAGTTCGAGTCGATCTCGTGGTTTAAGGGCCGAGCTAGCCATGACTAGGATTAAAGTAGATTTGTATTATTCTTCTTGATAATATCGAAATTATATATTAACTTCTTAAAAATAATGTTTGGGTGAAAAAGAAAATAAATCTCAAAGTACACCCATTGAAGTTGCGAAAATGTTGGAAGGAAAAACTACAGAAACTTGGCCCACGCGAGAAAAATGATAATGCAAGCTCTAATTTAAACATGGCCATTTGTGTTTAAAGGTGTAATTATGTGTGAATTTTGTCATGCGCGCATGCAAAGGTGCAAATCATGAACATGGTTAACATTTCTGACCATTGAATCCATGTACAAGTGCGACCTATACACACGCACGTCGAGCCAAAAATTTGGTCACTTAGTAGGGTCCAACTCCAAAGCTCGGTTCCATCATTGCCTCTACAATGTATGGGGGCGAATATGTTTTAACACGCTGTGTTAATTTACGCAAGTCTTGAATTGCTAATTCTGTTTATGTTAATAATTTTTTCTATTTATTTAATAAATGTATTATACATATAATGAATAAGAGATTATACGTAAAATTAGACGTAACCCTCTTCTTATTTTTTTTCCCTCCTTAATGGTGTGATTTGTCTGAAAAACTCCAAAATTGAGAACGCAAGTGCTCACACATGAGCAGTTGAACTTTGGCGGTCGCCAAAGGTTGAAAGAAAATGATCCAACTCGGCACCGCCGTGGACCGCCGCAAAACATTATTCACTAGGAATTCTAGGATAACTCTTGCGTGTATCAAGCGCATGATGGTCGGTTGCGTTATAATTCAATTTGTCTTACAAATTATAAGTTATTTATATCACACAACCTTACATTTTTGAAAGCTTAACATTTGGCTATTAAATTCACTTTTAATTTTTAAATTGTAGCCCTTATGTTTTTCGAATAAATACTTGTTTGAATTGCTCAATATGATCTTAATGAATCATGGACCCCCTGTAGTGGGGCTCGGAAGTCGGCTTATTTTGGATGGACCACGAGCCTCCATANTTCAATTTGTCTTACAAATTATAAGTTATTTATATCACACAACCTTACATTTTTGAAAGCTTAACATTTGGCTATTAAATTCACTTTTAATTTTTAAATTGTAGCCCTTATGTTTTTCGAATAAATACTTGTTTGAATTGCTCAATATGATCTTAATGAATCATGGACCCCCTGTAGTGGGGCTCGGAAGTCGGCTTATTTTGGATGGACCACGAGCCTCCATAGCCATGCCCAATACGACTCACTTTTGTGGGTCTGGACAAAAAAATCGAAAATCGACCAAACTAATGAAACCGAACCAGCTTGGGTCGGTTTGACATAGATAATTAGTTTGGTTTGGTTTTTTCTAAACAAAATCATGGTGGATCGGTTCAACCACAGTTTGAAGCTTCAAACCGCTAGTTAATCGGATTGATTCAACCCACTTACATATTTACTTTTTAGTGTTTTTAAAAAAAAATCAAAATCAAAAGATAAAAATTAATGCATAAAAAAACAACAAATTCTTAAATTTTTAGTTAATCTGTTTCTATTAACCATTTTTTATTTGTTAGTCAATAGTTCTTGTAATCTAAGTGAGCCCAAAATTAAAACAATCTTTTTAAAAAAAAAAAAAAATCAATTTGGACTAGAAGTCCAAACCGACTAAATGAATCGAACAAAACCAAACCGATTTGGTTTGGGTTGGTTCTGTTTAAAAGCTAGAGTGAGTTGGTTTGGATTGAAATTCACCCAAACCGACTAATTTGGATTTGGTTTCGAGTTGGAGTCGAACCAACCCAAACCACACAGCGCCCAGATTTGAGAATGGGATGACCCATGACTGATGATACGACATGTTTTGAAACGAGCCAATACTAGGGGTGTCAACGAGCCGAAACTCATAGTTCGGCTCTGTTCGAGCAAAAATGGTTCGAGTTTTTGGCTCGGACCTTAGTGGGCCGAGTCGAGTCAGCTCGGGGATTTATTTTTTTCGTGACAAATCTATTTTTTCAAGAATTTAAAATTTGTACAATTTATACGTACTATAAATTAAATAAAACTGTCAACCCTCCTTTATCCGGACTTAAAACAGACTGCAATCATCATAGACAGAGTTAAAATTGTACACGAATAAAATATTTAGTGTACAATTTTTCTTAAAACAGAGAAATTTATAAGGGCAAAAATCTAAATTCCCTGAAAATGAATCGTGTAGTTCCATATTCAAATCTACTACTACAAATTTATAATATTCCCACGACAAAATTATAATCGAAAACATGGACCGGTTGAAATTCCATTTGAAAAATATGCCAATTCTACTTATAAATGAATAGATATACACATTGTAGACAAATGATATCGAAAGATATTAATTTTTTATAAAGTGTAATCCTTGAAACAATTATCAAAATAACAAAACGGTTGACTTAGAACTTAATTTTACATGACTATTTCAACAACTTTAGTATAATTTGAAGAAAATTATTATTAATTAGGTAAACTGACTTAAAATGTATAATAAATAATAAAGATTTTTCTCCTATTTAATTAACAAATAAGAGGGGTGAAAAAAAAGATGCCACTGTAGAGCAGTCAACTGTATGCTTATTTCTAAGTTTTGTCCCTCTTTGCGACAAGTATATATTTGTGAATAATTAAGTGAGAATTCCATTTATTTTGACTAGAAATTATTTAATATGTAAAAAATTCAAAGCTGCCAGCAGGCAGCAGTCATAGCTGTTGACTAGCTGCCTGCAACGTTGCAGACAGCTATGTTTATTATTATTTTTTATTTTAATGAAGCTAAGCTCGGCTGTCTGGAGCCCCAGACACAGGCCTGCCACACGGGTTGGCTCGGGCACGAGCCGTTGTCCCAAAATGGGGTTCTGCTCGAGCCACGAGTTGTTCGAACAGGCGAGTCATTTTTACATTCCTAACCAAGACTAAACCGACTTTTATCGAAAGGTGCCTGCAAAGTCCAATACAGTGGTACACTTCATGTAACAGGCAAACTTTATATACCCAACGGCTGATGATTCCCTATCTTGGGCAATCCCCGAGCCGAGCCGAGCCATGGGCAGTCCAAGCCGGCAAGTCATTTTGACATTCTTAGCCAAGACTAAGCCAAGCTTTTGTCCAAAGATGCCTGAGAATTCCAATACAGACTATACAGTTGTACACTTCGTGTAATAGACAGACTTTATATGCCCAACGGCTGATGAATCCCCATCTTGTCCAGGTTGCCCAAAGCCTTGGCATCAAATGGGCCAAAGCTATTGTTCATGGGCCAGCCCCACGTCCTCCTCATATTCGGGCCCAGTAGATGAAAGACGGGTCCCAACTTCTTGGAAAGCCCTGCTATCTGGTTCTAGCTTACAAATTGCTATCACAGTCCAAAGTCACAAAGATGGCTCAAAATGTTAGAAGTGGACCGTAAAAATTGCTAAGATGGCTTGTCCTGACTGTTAAGAATTTAGTTGTTTGAATCTTCGGTAAATGTAGCAGTAAATTAACTTATACTCCAAATTCGGGGGGTCAAAGAGTTTTATAAAACATTCTGGGTGTAAAATAAAATGTGAATGAAAGATTTCGTTGAGTTAAATGGGTTCATGAAATTAAATGATAAGTGTATTTTACACGCTTATTCATGCTTATAAACTTGACTTATATTTGCAAATTAAGCATATTTTGTCTTTATTTAACACAAATATTGTCATCGCATCTAAAATCCAAATTTGAAAGTACTTGGAGCAAAAGGGTGATTTTTAATTTAATATAAGTTGGTTCAACGTAATGAAAGACTAATCGGATAGTGCGGGATTGATATTAAACAATAAAAGAGCAATACGAGGAAATTCACAAGTTTCGAAAGTGAAATTCAACTTACGAAAAGTTTGGACTCATTTGCATGCTTTTAGAACTTGACTATAACCAATTCTTTATAATTATGGACGTTTGAGGATCAACAAGGACATTTTTGAAAGTTATAGGATCAATGTTGAAGATTTGGAAAAAAGGACCAATATCAAACAAAAAACTTGGGGACCACTATGCAAACATTTGAAAGTTGCAGGGTTGATCGTGGTCCACCCGCGGGTACATGGAGGACCCGTTTGCCACGATCAGACTGTGGCCGAAAAAAGGAAAAAAAAAAGGAAATAAGAAATTGCGGTGCGTAAGTTTTTTTTTAAAAAAAAAAATTCAGGATATTTTGGTCCTTTCATTTTTCTCATCTTCGTCGGCAAAAGATTGCAAATAATATTTTACGAACCTTTTCCTTCCATCTCTTTTCTTCCTCAGTTTTTAAGTGACAAAAAAGGTGACACTTCTAAATTAGAACTCGTATTCAGGATGAGTCATGCGACGTTAGGTTACAAAATTAGCTTACAAAATACGTGTTGACAACATTTTGGTCAATGCTTTGAAAAACAGTTTTTGAATTCAATGGCCTAAATCTTGCCACATCATTTTGTCAACACACTTTTGTAAACCATCATTGTACAAGTAGCATAATTGATTTAGGATATATTCAACCAAATATAATCAATTGATCAGTCTAGCTTAATATATCAAACATGCACTAATGCCCACTTGACTTGACTTTGAGTTCGTTTTACCTAAGACCGATTTAAAATTTTCTCTTAACTTGTAAAATTCGATAAAAATTATGTGTATACCTTTTATTTTTGTTGTCGAAAATAATTGTATATATTACTAGCATATACTTATAAATAATGTAGTCGTCATCACAAAATTAAACTAGTCTAGCCATTATTTCGGGGAAAAGGTGTTTAAAAGAAGTGAGAAGTTCACCACTTTTCTTTGACGTGACTTAATACCAACCGTTAGTCTTGACTTGAACAAAAGTACAATGTATTTGAATCTTCGTCAATTGATTCAAGTATCATCTTGATTTCCTCTTTTGCGATCCTTGCTCGTTCATTCTTCTTGTCCATCGATAGCGGAATGTTCAGTGAAAACAAATTTGCAAAAGGACGAGTCCTCAGTCCTCTTATGCCGGAAAAGTTGGGAAATAAATTGCAAACATACAATGCAAATCCAAGAGTCAGTATACACAATTTCAAAATGATTAATAACTATATATGATGATTTAAAATCAATATTATTCTTCTATACCACCCAAAATAACTAGTATTCCACATTCACATCATTACAATCATCTATGTATCTGAAGCAACAAAATTAATATACAATCCCCAATCATATTTCTAAAACCCTATTTCTAGAGAAATGTATATACCTATAATATGTAAAAGTTTTCCTTCTCTACACTATAATGCTATCCCTTTGATCAAGGAATAGGAGGAGAAGAAGACCTTAAATACCTTGGCAACATTTCAAACAGGGTCCAGTCGATATGATCGTCATAGTAATCTTTTATGACATCCCTATACGTGACGGTTTAGTACCCGTTACGCATGCCATTAAAGAAGTTTTTAATTCGATTTGTCAGTCCTCACCGTTGCTCTACTCGACCAGTGATCAAGCAACAAAGTCTGGCAACAACTGTGCAGCGAACCTCTTCCGGTTCTGAATGTTGATGTTTTCGTACACATTGGATGAATGAGGGGATGTTGGAGTGTTCATACCACCAAACTCATTTGCTTCACCGATTTCAAGTCCACGTCCGAGCTGAACGCTTTGGTTCGGAAGAAAAGTTTGATGTGCGCCTGAAATGGAGATATTTTCGCAATGTGGGAGGCCGAGAGTGAGAGAAACGCCATTGCTTGTATACGGTGATTGGAAGTGCTCGGCGCCATACCTTCCAATGTCCTCGATTGGGTAAGAACCAAAACCCGAGATGAAGTTAGTTGGAGCCCCCATTAGTGTAAACTCATCCCTGCTCTGCCTCTCATTGATGAATCTCATGGAAATTTGCTCGTTGTTCGTATCAGTAGGCTTCAAATCCATATTTATTGACGGGACGCTGCTTGGCGAATGTAATATTTCTACGTTGCTTCGTGGTTTCTTTGGACTTGCTTGAGCGATACTCTCCATTTCTGATGTTCCAATTAGGTTGAAACCTGAATGATTCCTGATACTGGCTCCGGTTGGAGAAGTTGAGGTTGTGGACATTAATATTGCTGGATTTGTGTTCTGGTTCATGAGATTCTCTCGTTTTTCGATGAAATTCTTGTTTCGGCTTTCTTTTGGTTGCCTATTTTCTTGTGGAACAGGGGATTTTGATACTGAATCTTCATTTTGCTCACTTTTGCTAGTCATTTCTACTGCTCCTTTTTTCTCTTGTTCCTTAAATTCCTCCATGTACATTTCTTCAACCATCGGCTTCCAGAGTCGAACACGAGCATTGATGAACCAATTTGACACCTAAAATGTAATTTGATTCCACTTATTATCAGTAATTCCACATAACATAAGCAGAAAATTTTCAAGAACTTGAGGGCTATTTGATACCTGACTCCTAGTAAGGCCTGTTTGTTTTGCAAGCATGATCTTGTCTGAATCCTTGGGATAACTGGAAAAAAAGAATAAAAAAGTTAGTATATCTTGATATCCAATTGCATTTGTAAACTTATTTTGTAAGGGATTTGAAAGTCGCTTAAGCTTTTAAATGAAGTGGTTCTATAGATTAGACTTACGGGTGGAGAAAGTGTTCAAATAGCCAAGCACGAAGGACAGAAACAGAGCGTTCGGGCAATCCTCTCTGGGGTCTCCAAGCATTATGCTGGATCATTCCCAATTGCTGTAAGGCTCTCTGTTGGCGAAGCTGATTATCGACGTATTTGAGTCTTGAACCCTCAATCTTCCCAATCAAACCATCATCTTCACCCAAACTCCTGCTGGCAGCTCGAATTTGGCCTAAAATTGCGTCTTTCAGGCACCGGAATTGCTTTGAGATTGTTTGCAGAGCCAGAGCAGTGTATGTCTTTGCAGAACCGCTTCCTGCTGCTTGCTCAAACCATGTGATTACAATCTGCATCTGGTGGTGGTACTGTCTGTATCTCTGCTCAACCTTCAAATCACAAAATTTCACATGTAGAGCTTAGAATTGGATACAGAACATCAAACTTTTTCAGAAACAAAATATACCACGAATATCTCCTCAAGCGTTCGACCTAGATCCCACTAAATCGGTTTGTGGAAAAACAGAATAAAAAATCTTAATATGAATTCTTATAAATTTTTAAACAAAATTGAATTATTTTGAAGGTTTTCAACTGAAAAAACAAATATTTGCAGTACTGTGTATCAGTAAATGTCAGCAAAATCAGCAATACCTCATCAAGATCCTCACTTTATAAACACAAAAATTAATCCAAGAATCTAACCTACAAACGAGTGGCGTGTCAAAGATAATATATAATAATTGAAATCGTCTTACCTCATCAAGCATGTTGAGAAGCTTTGCTTTTTTCATCTGAATTTCTTGTCTTTCTGCTGTAGTGAGCTCAGCATCACGTTTTGCACTGGTTTCTCCTCCATTTTGTCCATCTCCGGCCGAAGGCGGCGGTTCTCCAATATTCTTGGCTTGTCCATTAGGGTTCTTGGCTGATTCAGAGGCACTCTTTATAACTCCCTTACCAACACTAACAACTTCATCAAGAATTTCCTGTGCTGCCTTCAAATACTTAGAACTTAACAGCACACTTTGCATACTGTTCACACCGTTCGAAATCCCTGAAGCCGAGGCCGAGGACGGTGACCCTCCCGAAATTCTTACATCTTCGCCACCAGCATGTGGTGGGGAAACGGTGGTGACAAGGGGTTGCGATATCACCTCACGTTCAGGCCTAAAAGATCCATAGACAGATGGCTGCTGTGAAGAGAGGCTCAAAGAAAGTCCTTGCTGAGCGCGTGTAACTTCACGTGCAGCCGTAAGGTCCATCGACTGAGTATACAGATTGTAAGGTACGCGAGGGAAGAACCCCTGAAGGGCGGATACATCATGCTGGGAATGAACAGGCGGAGCGTGACGGTCGTGGGAGGTGGCGGCAGTGGTAGACGGTGCGGCCTGGAGAGGAATACCGACAAAGTGTTGAGTTTGAGACGGCTGCGCGTGGGGTAAATTGAGCGAGTTTCCGGTGGTGCTGGAGTTGAGGAAAACGAAGTTGTTACCCGGCGTTTGTGGCTGTTGATTGTCAGAGTATCCAACATAGCCAGGATTCATCAAAATCAGTGTCTGTAAACCATCACCACCTCCTTGGATTTCTGAATTTCCATGAAAGTAAGTCGCCATCAATCTTCCAAATTATATCTGCAACAACAAAAAACACTGAATTGATAGTCAAGACAGTATCCAAATCGTTACGTCTTTGATACAGTCCCAAAACACATCGACAAGAAATTTAATACAAGCGTGTACCTATTGTTGATGTGTGAAACTAGATGGGGTCTTATGGGGTTTAAATCATTTGTGATTACTGTTCAAGAAACTGTAGAGGGTTGACTGATGTAATTATCCTGTGAAATTCAGACAGTAAATTAATGATTACCGTCCAAATACCGACACCAAAGGTAAATTACAATTCTGTTATTATCTTCTCGATCAAATCGAAGAATTCACCAGAAAGTAAATAAACACACCCACATACAGTACATGATAATAATACATGAAAAGTTGAAAACACAGATAGAGATCACATCCACAGGCTAATTAGGGCTCTCTCTCCATCTAGATTTATATATATTGTGTGTATATCTAGCTAGCTATAGATTTATACATAACAGTAGAGCACCTTCTTTACAGAGTCAGACTCAAATCAATGAAGAAAGCGAAGAGAGAGAGAGAGAGAGAGAGAGAGATGGAGCTAAAAAGGTTGAGAAAAAGATACATATCTTTATTCACTCAATTATCACACATTTACAACTCAATTTACTTAAAAAATTTCCCAAAGAGGAAATCATAAGAATCCCGCTACTGCAAGAAAAAGCCCTGAAACTATATATGAATATCTTATGGAAGTGTATGTATGTATATATATTTCTCTATCAATTTCCCTCTTTTCAGAGAAGTACCTGTGAAAAGGTCAAACAAGGGAATGAATACTTGAGTGATATGACCCTCCTTTCTAAATCATTTGATGCGGCCAGGACTGATCCTGCTATGAGCTATAAGGAATTTTTTTTTAGAGAGAGAGAGACAAGAATGTTTTAGAGAGAGAAAGATGTGGATGTGTGTGTGTGTGTGTGAAAATGCCGTGTGTCAGAAGATCAATACATAGAAACAGCTGAAAAACAAGGAAACGTTCCCTTCTCACTAAATATTTTATGCAATTCAATCAAGAGTAATGAAAGAGACAGAGAGAAGATTTTGATGATGATCTACTATGGAGTTAGCCTTTGGTGGCGTGGGGTGGGGGGTTCTTCTTCTCTTAAATTATGTTGAAACTTGAAACCCTATGGGGTCACCCAACTTTGAGCTAAATTTTATTTGTCATTTTAACTTCGTCCGACCATAATCTTCCATCACAAAACGGAACTCGTGGTAGTAACATGGTTGTGCCTTATGCAAGTTGGAAGACGAAATTATTTTTGGAAAATGCTATGGGTGCATAAAGGAGTGTCCATAATGGACACCCCCTTCCTATTGGTCGGGGCCAAGCAGCAACAGGAGCCCCATCAATAGGAGGCGTCGGTGTTCATTATGGACACTCATATGGGTACAATTATGTACCCATAGCACAATCCATTATTATTTCAGTGCACAACTAACGAGTTGGGTTCATTAACGTCGATACTATGCATCGAAGAAAGAATGATCATATTCAGTATTAATAGAGTCGATCTATTTCACAGTAAGCTAAACTTTCTATCCACTGTATTTACATTAAAATGTGACACAAACCTATTAGACTCGAATTGGGGGATCATTGTCACCTAAACTAATAATGATCTTTATTAATGTGAATAACATTACTCTAGAAGAAAATCCATCTAAAACGTAATGACATAAACTTGAGTGAAGTTATCATTATTGATGACCAAATTCAAATAAAACTAAAACTTTAGTGATGACTTTGGAACAAAAACAAATTGAATGACTAAAATGAAACTTCACTCAAAGTTGAGAGACATCTAGTGTTTTTTTGCCATTTACATTATTGAATCCTCTTTTGTCTTTTATTTATTTATTTTCCTTTGTGTGCATATCTTTATATTTTTTCGTGGTGGACAGGCGATAGCATAGTTTGACGATAAAGCATTTTAAATGTAAAGAAACATAAAACCAACCACCATTCTACCAACTTAATGCCAAAACAACTAAAATAGTATTCATCGTTCGTATTTTCATAAATAAAAATACATATTTAATCAACAAAATATACATACAAGTCTTGCAACTTGTCCTACTTCAAATATATATATTTCGAAAATCGTTCATTTATAATTTTATTCAATCTTAACGTATTGCGCATGCCGTCAACCAAAATCCCAAGTGGGACTAAGTCACTTTTTTCCTCGACCCACTTTTGTAAAACTAGTATCTTTACTTCGTCAATGAAGAAACGAGTAATTAAATGAGAATAGCTAATTAATCTAAATCACTAGCTAATACTAATACAAATAATATAATAAAAGTTTCTATCTTTTTTTTTCCCTTATTTTTTCCAATTATTTTGCTGTGATGGACTTTACTCAACTGATGAAATATCTCATATCACGGTATAAGTCATCGAAATCATCTTGAAATTCACTAGAGTACGAAGTCAAGATCTTTCAAAAAATGATTTCTACTTGAAGAATAATATGTAAAAATTTGAAATTTTAGGGGTTTTCAACTAAAATTTCATGTAAATTAATGTGCCAAAGCATATAGGAGGTGGAAATTAATTAATGAATTGTCTAGCGTGATAAAATTGTCATTCTCCCATCATATCAATGTCAAGGTATCTATACTCCTAAGAGAACACCTTTATTTCCTAAGATTCTCCTTAAAGTAGTACACTATATATTTTATTTTATTGAGATGGAGCACTCTTTACCCTTAAACTATATATATTATCCTTCATATTCAGACATAAATCAAGGTGTATCTATCCATTTTCCAAATATTTTGGAAAGATGCAGCAGCATGTGAAGTAATAAATAAGATTTTAATTTTTTTATTTAATTTTATCCAGTACAATATTTCGACATGTTTATGAAAGTTTTCTCGATCTATGCTTTCTTTATCCAAATTATGTCAAAGTCGTCAATGGAATTCATATGTATGTTCACGAGATGATTTTGTGATATATGTTCTTGACTTGCTTACTAAGCTCATATTTTGGTTCGATACACTAAATGTTTATCCACATATTTCGTATAATCTGCATATTCCACAGGATCTACAACTTACAATTACTTAAATTTTATTTTTATAAAACTTACCAAACTTGCACTAAGTTATCAAGATGATTTTTTTTGTTATCATAGATTTAACCCACCTACAAGTGAATAATCTAAATAGAGCTTTCAAATTTTTTATTATTTAATTAAAAGTGGAAACAAAGGCACATAGCAAGTGTGTGTATGGGGGAAAATCCTTGTACATGTCCTTACAATGTCCCTTTAGTGGCATTAATATGCTATTTTCCAAACATTATTAAGTTGCATGTTTGGTATCCAAGTAATTCAAAATTCTACTCCCCACCTCATTGCATACACAAGTACACTATAAAATATAAAATAATTTTAAATATAAGTTAATATAAGTTAACATGGGACATGAACTTGGTACCATAATATATCCTGAAAATCAAGTTTAGGACACTTTCATAAGTAATTCATATGATATTTCGACTTTCTAGCAGTGAATCTATTGTTGAGAATTAGAAATTTTAATTTTATATCGTCGAGAACAATTAATTCGCAGAAATACAAATAGACAAACGAAAACACATAAAATTTATTGAAGAATGTGAGACCACATTCTGCCTCTACATTAATTCGCTACGATGAAAAAAAGTTTATTATAAGGAAAATAGTGCTCATTATCTTCTTTAATATTTTTCTATTTTTGATAACACAAAACCCTAATAATGACTCCATACTTATATAAGAAAAATTACGACGACACCGTAATTACAAGTATGAAATATCTAAATTATCCTTAACAAGATTTTGGTCAGGAGGCTAGGAGGGGGGCTTCCCCTCACCCATGACGATCTCGCCATGGAGATCGATCATTTTATTGACTATGTACAATGAAAATAATTAAGCTTCACAATTTAATAACAGTAAATCGATGAATGCTTATACGGGATTAAAGTGGCCTAAATGTATACTTGTACAACTCGAAGGTTCCAACCATGCACACATGAAACTGTTACATCATTAATTACATCAATGTTATGGATAATAATGAGACATTTAACTAGGAACCTTTTGATTAAGATAAGATTAAGGAAAAAACAATGGCTTTGGGCCCACTTTTGTAGCTAATGACTAGAGTTGTTGAACTAATTAATTCTTGAATTGATGGAACCTGGACATTTTACGTTCATCGGTTGAAACAATCAAATTATCACACGTCAGTCAACAATTTCAAGATTGAATTAATTTTAATTGAAGTTGCATATGCTATTTCATAAATAAAAAATATACAAAATTTGAATGTTAAGCATATACGATTGCATAATTTATTCCTAAGTTGCTTTTCAATTTTTGAAATGTAACAAATTGTCCTTTATTACTTTGTTATAGTTACTTCTAAAGACAAAAGAAATATAAATTCTCGTTAAAGTATCATGCGTCCCCATGAAAATATGTTTCAAATTAAGTACACGTTTGGGAAGTGAATAAATTAAAATTTAGACGATTAAAAGTAGTGACTTCTAGGGAATGTGTTGATACTAAATGCGTTGAAGTTGTGTCTCCTTAGAAATATGTGAATCAACTAATATTATAACTATTTAGCAAAATTTATGAATGATCGAACTTTATTTTTAAATATATATTTCAACGAATCAACAAGTAGAGTTCACTCATCACCATTTATTTTTATCTATTTATAAATAATTACTTCAGAAATATGCACTACATTTTTGGTCTTGTGCATGTTGAGATGCAAAAATAGATTAATGTGATTGGACATGCATTAGTCTTATGCGACACCTTGTTTATTAGAGATCAATTTTTTTACTAGCAGTATATTGTGAAATTAGAGCAATTTACTCGTAATTGATCAAACACTACTTACAATTCTTCTTAGCTAAAAGTTGATTTGACATGATTAGATATCGCGATCGGCATAATCACGCAATTAAGAACTAATGAAATATATTTACCTTCAAGGTGCAATTCATGTGGGCTGTTATTGGCTACCCTTTACATGTTCAAATAGACTACTAGAAAGGTAATGTACCAACAAATTATTGAGCTAGGAGAATTAAGTAAACTCATTTATTAATAGAAACTAGTAATTGGAAGGAAAGATTATTAATTATGAAGTTTTTCATGTGTTTTAATTGATGAATTTTATTCATCCATTCATGGTCCAAAATGTTGTGCATTTAGTTGATTGTTTTTTAGTTTATAGAACGTTGTAAGTCGTTTTACTTAATTCACAAATATGAAATATTTTGCATTTTGATGGATTATAGCCATTGAAGTTACAAAAAATTAAACAATGAAGATAAAAGTCTCGCACGAGCTAGATTGAGTAGACTAGATCGAACCGTAGTTTGTGCAGATTCGCTCTTTTGATATCCTTACTTTCCTATAATATTTGTGTAATATTAAATTTATAGGAAAATCACAAAAGCTTCCCACTCTTGTAACTCAAGATAGCACTTTTATGTTATGTAACGCGTAAAGCTTTAAATAAAGCACACAAAGGTTTCTTGTATCATTTTGAACAAAGAAAGTTTGTATAGCTCGATCTAAATTGGAACAAAACGTGTGAATGTAAGCTAATTCATCATTTACTCGGCTTATAATATAAAAAGGTGTTTACAAGTGATGTCACTTTACACGATCAATGTTCATCATTATGGTAGATGATCCCGAGGTAAAGACAAGCATGATCCCACTAAGTTCTTGATATGGGATAAGTCAAATTTCATGCTTTAGGCCATATTTGTCCCAACATGCTAATAGTAGGACATAAGTCACTCAATGAATATTACAATATTTTTTCAGGTGTCAAAACATGCCCTTATAAAATGTTTGAATTGGAATAATTTCAATAATTCTTCAATTTCTATCATTTGTTTAACAAAATGTTGAAGATATCATGGAAGAATTAAAAAATAATATTTACAGTTTTAAGTTTTTAGAAATTATAAATTACAAAATTGTCAAAAAACATAAAAATCCAACAGAAAAGGACAAAAAAGTGAATGGTGGGAAACGGATGGAGGTTCCAAAAGCCGAATGCCACGGAGCACCATAGCGCGTCCAAATGACGCTCCCTTTGATCGCGTGCCCTTTTGCATTTGCCATTTTGGTCCCTAGTGCCCATGGGTCCCACATCACTGTACACGCGTCAACCATACACTCCCCCAAGACCACAAAACGCAAGAAGATTCGTATTAATGGGCCCACAAAACCCGATCAGGTGGGTCCATAATTTTCGGATTTTTCTTGGGAGCAGTGTTTCGTTACGTATTTCCACGATCCAGTGGGCCCTAACGGCCCATTAAAAGTCAATAAAGTAGCCAATAGGAAAAGAGCCACGTATCAGCAAATACTTTTTATTCATTTTTGGGACCGTCGGTGACTATATGACACGTGTCACCATAATAGCATCATCTTCTTACTGTCATCACTGCCAAGTCATCTGCTCCGTTATTTTATGATCAATAATGCTACAGTGCCACCTTGATTGATAAATAGGTTGACATAAAGTCACATTTCAATCTATCATTAAACTATTTTAAATTTTTATAATTTCCGTTCACCTAGAAATATGTTAATCTCTATGTCACAACTTATATGACAAAGTAGTTTAACCCTTTTACGATCAAGAACAAGCTCCGAACCCGACCCAAATATTCGGGTTAAATCCTTCAACTTTCTCTTATTTTGTTAAGCTTTCTATTTGTTCTTTCGGATATATATGTTGAAGGAAAAATAACAAATTACAAATATATACGTTCAATTCAATTCCATGTAGAACTTAAATGCAAAAAAAAATTTATTCATGTTCTGAATTATTAGCTAACGTTTTACCAAATTGTTAAATATTAGTGTGACAAAGTTCTAAAATGCGTAATGCGTGACAATATGTTTAGGTGAAGCATGAAATATTACAAGTATATGCGAACCATGTGCTTAATTATGTATTTTTCAATACCAGTTGTTATTTCAAATATTCTAAGCTAATAAATAAATAAAATAATGTATTATTTGGACTTTATACATATTATTCATTTAAAAAAAAAAACATATTGCTCAAAATTGTAAAAACTGCAATTACTTGAATTATGAAAGAAATTTTGGTTTTGCATACCCATCTAGCCAAATATTGATGAACTTAACATTTTCTTAACAATTGCATCATTTATTTATATATTGTTGTTCCATTTTCTTGCTTGCACCTTAATTGATTTTGAAAAATTATCCATTGGATCCACCTGAATGGGCATTTTCCTTAAATTTCTTCATACTCTTCCGTAGACAAAGACATAACTACATCTTTCCTCAAATTAGCATTATTCAATACCTTCTTCTAACGTATTAGATTTAATCTCTTTAAGTGCTTCACGACACTTGGCCTTTGCTCTTGATTTGCTTTAGGACACGATTTCACACCCATTCCCTTAATGCCCACTATATGCATTTTATGCCTATCAATCTCGACCTTTGCAATATATAATTCATGAGTTTGAATGATTTAGACTGATATTTGTTGGACCCTGTTTTTTTTTTATTTTAAGTTACAAAAAATTATTGAACTTTGCTAGACTAATATGGATGCAATTTTTAACACGTGTGCATTTTGATGTTTAAGCGCGTATATGCGATGAATGAAATGTGTCGAACGCATTATCAAGTGCATACCTGCATATGGGGAGTGTTTCCAAAACACTTAAAGTATATGCGTGCATTTTAAAATACTGGTATGTAGAATAAAATATTCAAAAATCTAATGTAAATTGTAAATAATGAACACAAGTTTTAGGTAGAAACCCCAAACGGGAAATAAATACAACATAATTATGCACACGATACTTGGGGAGTCTGATTTTGAAAATACTATATTTAGAAAAAACTAATTTTAATTTTCTATTTTCGAATATAAGTATAAACTTAAGTTATCTCAGATGAAATAAATTTTGAAAATTTACATAAGAGAGTCTGATTTTCTTTTAGAAGAAACTTTAAAAACATTATTCGATTCGCCCTTTTTGTAATATGGAATGCTACTATTAATAGAAATGGTCTTTGCATCATAGAAAACAAGTTTTCGAATACCACATGCACTAGTGCATGGCAATATGATCTTAAGAAGATAGATTTCAACTCTTGTTTCGACCAATTCATTTCTTTTAGAATTTTCTGTACGTTAGAAATATATGCATGTTGAATTATACTATATAGAAGAAATATAGATATGCTAGCTTAACTTAAATTTATTATAATTCGACCACTTAATTCATAATTATATTTCAATCAAATCAATGTAAATCAAAAGCTTTTTCTTATTTTTAACCACNCAAAATTCGATATCAAATACAATGATCCAATATTATTATTTTTTTCAAAAATAATACTATACTATACATCACCATGTCATTCTAAAATTTCTTTTATAACATTTAATAATTCTATCTAGTTGTATGAAAATGTAGGTATTTGATTTTGAAATTCTTATCTTACTTTATATAGGTACTCTCTAAATAATGAACAATTTTGATATTATTATATCAACATCAAATTTGAGTTTAATCTATAATATATTAAATATCACATCAAGTGAGTATCATTTTTTGGACGATTCCAACTCTATTATAATTCAATTATTTTAATAATATCTTACTTTTCGTTTTTCAATATATATTTAATTTATTTAACCATTTAGTTATCATCAATGTACATGTATATTTGACATATTCATTTAATCTGTGTGCTTTCTTCAATGATAATTTCTCTATTATTAGTTCTCAATTAATTAATATTCGCGTGCATTTAATTAATATTAATCTTCATTTATGCATTTCAATATTATTAATTCTAATTAAGTTAATTATAATTTCACATTCACTAATACATTTTATTATTCATGTCCATGTATATTAATTTACATCCAATTTCGCTCAATTGAAATTAAATATCACATCAATTGAGAATTATTTTTTGGACGATTTTTGTCCTACGATAATTCAATTATTTCAGTAATACCTTACTTTACGTTTTTCAATATATATTTAGTTTATTTAACCATTTAGTTACCATCAATGTACATGTACATTTTACATATTCATTTTCACCTATTTGCTTTCATTAATGTATGAATTTCCTATTATTAATTCTCAATTAATTAACATTCACATTCATTCAATTAAATTTCATCTTCATTTATGCATTTCAATGTTATTTATTCTAATTATAATGCTAATAAATATTAATTTTATTTAATTGAAATTTAAATGAATGATTTAACATTCAATTTCACGTATATATTTTTTGATATAAATTCTAAATTAATTAATATTCACGCATACCAAAATATTATTTTTGCATCACTTATAAAATATTTCATAATTGCACTTTCAACGTTGATTAGTTTTTCAAAAAACCACTATTCCAAAATACATTTTTTCCCTAAAATTTGATTTTAATGGAGTCTAAACAAAGGCTTATAATTTCACTAAAAAAGAATAATATATATACGTTTTTGGACATGACATAAATAAATATGATACATATACAAATTAGAGTTTTGCTGCAAAAATAGTCAGCGACGGGTGTAAAAACTGGTGGGACATGTGTCATTCATTGATTCGATAATAAAAAAAAAATACCCAAACAGGTGCTGACACATACACATGTTTTTTTTCCCCATTATCACTGACCACGTTTGAATAACTTTACCGTACAAATTATTAGTATTTTAAATTGTCAAGTTACTTGACTCGGACGAAGTGATTCCGTTGGATCAAAATCATAAATTCAATGATTTCAAGGGCACACTTGAAATCGAGTTAGGTTTTGATGGTCGAAATTTTTAACCTATTGAGGAAAAGATAATAATGCGACAAAGCATATGGCCCCCCAAAAACATTAAAGAGTGCAATAATATAGGCATATGCTTGGTCCCTTTAAGCCCTCGCGATCCATGCTTTTTTAGTGCATAAGCTCTTGGACCACACACT
>CAIGRK010014953.1:0-15855 GCA_903798315.1 Fraxinus greggii | reverse complement strand
TTCAGAGGCCTACCCCTTTTTAGGTGGGGTCTTCTTATTCAAGGCCATTTCTTTAGTGGCCACTCACTTTTCAAGATGATGCTTCTTATGTTGGTAGCCATTTGAGACACCTCGACAGTTAGTCGAGCAGCAGTTCTTCCGCTCTTTTGACATCGATGATTGGGCCTTTAGTGTGTGATGTTTCGGATTATCTCTTCTTCAGAGATCTTCCTCACTCTCCTAGGATTTACTTCTTCATTGCCGGAGCTCATTGGTCCGAAGCTGTGAGTTCTTTCCTTTCAAACAATGAATTGTTTATTGCTTCCACTTGTTCTTTCTTCAAGAATAAAGTCCTTTTTCAAGGGGAAATATAAACCAAATATTATGACAAGCTTTTTCTTTCGTGGGGATACTCGTGGTCATAGCAAGTTTTTCACAGACGGGGCCAATCTGTTGACCTCGAAAAATGGTTCCAACACGTGGCCAACAGAATAATGTTCAACGTAAGCTCTTTTCTGCGCATGGTAGCGTACCGTTAGTCACTCGAGCACTCCAACGGTCAAGTCAGTACTTCAATCAACCGAAAAGTGGCTCCCGGCGATGAAGTGGTCACCGGGGCTTGGTTGTAAATACGTGTGAATATAGTGTAAAGCTCTTGAGTTCAAGAGTTAGAATCCAAAGATTAGGATGGGAACCCCTTCCCTTACCATTGTGTGGGGGTATTTATACTAGAGAAGAGAAGATGAGAACCGTTAGATGGGGGGACACGTAGCTTCAGATCCCAAATGTGTCATCCTTTCATAGGCTTTAATCTGTCAATCCATAGGCTGGCGGGTATTAAATGATTTCTGACATAGCAACTGAGTTGACCGTTTGTAGCCAGCCACACGTCCCATCAATCCGTCGAGACATGACTTTGGATAGATCTCACAAAGATCTTGGTAGAGGTGTGAGAGAGCGGATTGTGAGGAACGAATGCGGAGTACGGGCCTTTGCATCCGCCACGAGTGGCAGACGACCTCGGTTCTTCCATGAAGTGGGTATAGTGTTTCAGTTCGAAGTTATGGAATCACTTCGTTCGCCACATGGCAACACCAAATCAGTTCGGCCAACACGTGACGAATGATGTGGATGGACGAGGTGGAGGGCCTCAAAAGCCCCGTAACAGTATATATACAAATTCTCTCTTTCGTACTCTTGAAACAAAAGTCAACAGCCATATTATTGACCTTATGGACTCAAAGCTATAAGTTAGTTCAGATAGCTAAGCTTCTTCCCTAAATCTGACTGCCAACCGAATAGCTAACAATTCATTAAAGTCTCGATAATAAAACTGTATTCCGTCTTAAACTTCTAATAAGGATGACATCAAGCCCAAACAAATTGTCCNGAATGATGTGGATGGACGAGGTGGAGGGCCTCAAAAGCCCCGTAACAGTATATATACAAATTCTCTCTTTCGTACTCTTGAAACAAAAGTCAACAGCCATATTATTGACCTTATGGACTCAAAGCTATAAGTTAGTTCAGATAGCTAAGCTTCTTCCCTAAATCTGACTGCCAACCGAATAGCTAACAATTCATTAAAGTCTCGATAATAAAACTGTATTCCGTCTTAAACTTCTAATAAGGATGACATCAAGCCCAAACAAATTGTCCACTGAAGTTGCTCATAGATCCTCCGTTCCTATCAAAAGCTCAATATAAATCAGGCACTACTCGATGCCATCATGCCATCGCCTTTGACCCATAGTTTTCCTAGAAAATGAACTTGAATTGTTGTCTCCTTGATGGAAAGCTTCTAACTCACTATGCAAGCTCTCTATAACACTACTTCCCAAAACTCAATTGCTAAGGTCATTTGCTCGACTCACGAACTTGCTATCAACTATTAAATTAATGTCAAGCTAAACTCTTCGCTCATTTTCTAATGGTAGTAATGAACTAATCATGATAATTTGTGACCGTTACACGAGGAGCCGACCTAGTTCATGCACATTTTCTCAAAATCTTTAATATTAATTATTGTTGACAACTAAAATTGACATTATAATTATAGATCAGCACAAGAGAATTTGAATAGAGTAACATTATTTGTTGTTGGAAAAGTACAATAACACCCCCCCCTCCCTCTTTTTTTTCTTTGAGTCGCATTTTATAATCTAGTACAAAGAAAATACTTAGTTCGGCCTTTCTAGTTGGGCCTTTTGTTTCAATATATAGGGTTCAAGACAAGAGTTGGTTGTCCTTTGTATTGTAAAGCTACATTATTTGTCCTCGGGTTTGTGTGTCATTACCTTGCTTGAATGTATTTCATTAGTAGAGAAGTTCGACTAGATCAGATCATCATGACACTTAGGTCATTACATGTAATTTATGTCATCATTGACTACAACATAGACAATTATTACTTTTTCCAATTGGTTAGCGTGATGGTATTGATGTCAAAGGTGACACATTCCTATCTTTGATTCGTTGTTATGGAATGTGCTGATGTCACTGGGGAACATTCCTTCAGTTTACTTATGATGATGTTCCAGCTGACACCGACTTTTAGCCATTTTAACTAGATGAGTCATAAAGTTCGACCTCATTTCACAATCAAAGATTTTTCATAACTAAGCTTCTTTTATCACTTTGAAGTGGGTCCAAGGTGACCTTTTAAGATCACACACCAACAATTATATCTATAGTTCCATCCAAAATTAAGAAATATATAATTGATATAATAATCACAACTAAAAGCATCTTTAAGAGATTCTAAATACAAGATTTTCTACATTTAAAGAGTCAATAATTAAATATAAGCTCTAAGAGACTCTGTATTTTAATTTTTATGAAATAAAGAGTGGACTTAGCTCTCCAAATTTTTACTTTATAATGATTATATTTAATAAGTTATCAATTTCAATACTCTACTCCTTAAATTATACAAATCATATTTAAATTAACTAGTCATTGGCATATAAAAAAAAATGGAGAAATTTGCAATAGAGATTTCAAACCTTTCAAAAGTGTGTTGCATAGTCCTCAAGATTTAGATCTTAGTGGCTATGTCCCAAATAGTATGTGTATGATATAAGGACGTTTGGGTGATTTCCATCAAAATATGCATTTTTTTAACTCATCATTTCACTTGCATTTTCTATTAAATGGGGCCCTACATGCAATTGAACTGAATAAATTTTGACTGTGGATTCCAGTGCTACAAGACGCAATTTCTATTAAACTGGCTATAAATTTCTCAAATTAGTATAATGTTAGTGTTTATCTTCAAATATTCGCTCCTATTTAGCTCCATTTTTTTAAATTCATTTTTTTTAAAAATCATTTTCAATCAAATATTTCATGGGATCAACAATCTTTATCAACTTTTATTAAAAAAAAAAAAATAACTACTTAATATTTGATTTTAATCCAAACCAAATAGGAGTTTTCACCATAATATAAGGAAATATCTAAAGACTCTATTTTTAAAAAGTATATTTTGCAATTTAGAAAGCGTCTAAAAATTTAGAGAGTACAAATTTTTAAATACTCTAACAGTCTTTTTATTTTTAACATTTATTTATTATTGTTTTCTATATTTTATTTTCATTAACCTCCCTCCAAATTTTTATATTCTTTTCCTCCATTTTCTTCGTATATACTATTGGGACAATATATGGTGCATTGAAAATTGAAATATTTTGAATACATATTGATATTAGATGACATCAATAATTGGCTACGAGGGTCAACATGTTGAAGACTATTCAATAGGCCCTTTGCGTAGAGCATTCCATGCAGGGCCGTCAACAATACAAGGCCCCCCACTTAAGTGATGAGCCATCTACTGTTGCAAGGACATCTACATCCATGTCAGTTTATCTACCACTACGAGACCCTCTATGTCATTATCAGGCCATCTACCACTACGGGGCCAACACAACACTTAACCATAAAAACATTCATGACCTGGGTGGGAACTATTATCGATTAACGTGGACACAACCAATCGCTAGATATGTGGATGTTCTCCACTCATGACGTGGGGGTGATGGGAGATTAACTGCCCAATAGTTACATGACTCCAGACACCTATAAATACTCCTAAGGCGAGACATGTATGTATCTAAAATATTTCGGGTATCTGAATTCACATTTTATCTTTCCTTTTTACGTTTATATTCACAAATCATTTACTAATTCTCACGCCGAAGGTACAACGGGGGAGAAAGACCCAACCTCATTTTGTAGGTAATATTTGTTGAGGGCACATATGTTTGTTTCATAACCATTTCATTGGCGCTGTCTGTGAGAAACCATTGAGTAGAAGAGCTATGTCAAGAAGAGGAACCAGAAGTGAAACTCGTATGGTCGGGAATACGCGGAGACAGAGTTGGAGTCCATTGTAAGGGGTCACAATTCGCCACCACCGCCACAATAGGTGACGCAGAGCTAACTTAGTGCTATGGAGACTCAGTTGGCAACCATGATGACCTTTCTGCAATGTCAATCTCAGAGGGCAAGTCATACCATAAGAGGTACAATGGGGAAAAAACCCAAACCTCATTCTGCAATTTCTAGTTGGGCTTTTTGTTTCAATATATAGGCTTCAAGTCTGAGCCCAAACATCGGCCTTTGTCTCACCAGCTATTCAACTAGCACTTGGAGACTTGAGGGCTAAAGGGCTTGCAGTTCCATATTTCTCACAACCCATGGTAGATTTGGAACGAAAGATGGAGTAAATGATGGCCCAGAAGATATACGATACATTATCTAAGAGGAAGGATAGGTGCAAGCAAATGGTTTTGGAGAATGACCGATTTGCACTCAAGATCGTAGTGATTTCTCTTCCGAAAGGCTTTAAACAGCCTATGATAGAGGCATATGATAGTCACGGATTCGCTTGACCATTTACTAATTTTTGTTGATTTAGTGAGACTTTACGCAACCCCCGGATGCATTGATGTGCCGATCTTTCCCCAACATTAAGAAGAGCGGCCAGAGACTAGGTAGCAACTTTGGCACCCCAATCTATCAGAACATTTGATGATCTCTCTAGGAGTTTTGTGGCTTACTTCTCAAGTAGGAAAAGGAAGATGAGAACAGCCATTGGGTTGATGTAAGTCGTACAAGAGAAAGATAAACATCTGCATGAGTACTGTCTAAGTTTACCTGGGTAAAACTCGATATAAAGGACTTCAGATGTCAGCAGTGATCACAACATTGATGAATGTGATGCATAACCAAGCTTTAAAGATGTTACTCTCTAAAAACCCCACAAAATCAATGCATCACTTGCTAAAAAAAGAGATAAGTACGTTGATGCAGAGGAAGCGAAGAAAGTCAGAAAAATCTCAGAGAATGATGGGAGGCGGAAGGTCATAAGCGAAAGTTAAGTGACGATCGAAAACCCACCGAAAAAAGTAGGTCGAAGAATGAGCACATAAGCAAAGAGTATGCTCAGGGTCAATCCATCAAGCAGAGGCGGGAGAGGTCAAGGCCTTTTACCCCTTTGAACACCCCATGCGTAAAGTTGTTGATAGAAATATGGGACATGAAGGAGCTCGAATGGTCGAAGCCTATGTCAATGCCCTCCAGTAAAAGAAATCAGAGCAAGAATTGCCAATTCCATAAGGATCATGGACATGATACTAAGGATTGCCTGCAGCTGAATGATGAGATTGAGCACCTTCTGAGACGAGGACACCTGAACAAATATGTGAGGAATGACAAATACAAGCAAAAGGTTGAGGATTGTATCCCCTATATAAAGTGAGAGTGATAAATGTGATCACTAGTAGGATAGCAGTAGGCGGAGGCTTGAATTCGACTAGGAAGAGTTACGCATGCTCTATTGGGATATGCTCTATCCAGAAGAAAGCATAGTTCAATCAAAGTGTCAATTTTGGTGAGGAGGATTTGATTGGCATAGCATGCCCCCATGATTATGCCCTGGTAGTTGTCGGTGACATAGCAGATTTTGATGTGAAAAAGGTATTAGTTGACGGAGAAAGTGTAGCAAATGTTCTTACGTGGGACGCCTTTCTGGGTTTGATGATTTCTCCCGAGAAACAAAAAATGATGACCACTCCTTTATAAGGTATTGCAGGGACAACTATGATATCTAAGGGAATTGTACAACCATGGTAATCATGACAAGCTTTTTAGTTGTCAAAACCCCCATGGCATACAATATCATCTACGGTCGATCTCTGCTAAACGCCGCAGATACTATCTCTTCAACTTACCATCAGGTCATGAAGTTCCTGACTAGTAGAGGGGTTGGATGTGTAGGGGGGATCAACATGCATCTAGAAAATGCTACGTTCACAGTATACATGCGAAAGGTTCTCAAGCATTTATATGCTAGATGTAGAGCCCTCAAGGGATTGGATTGAAATTTTAGTATCGGAAGGCTACGAGTTCAGCATTGGAGCAGATTTGGAATCTTAAGAAAAGGAAGAATTGGCAAAATGTTTGGCTAATAACCTGGATGTTTTTGCATGGAGTCCATGAGACATCCCAGGGATCAGCCCGTCAGTTACCTAGCATCGTCTCTATGTTCTGCCAGGATGAAGTCATTGAAGCAGAAAAAAAAATTTGCCCCAAAAAGGCAAGCCGCAGCTAGAAAAGAGGTTGAGAAATTGCTACATGCTGATTTTATTCAGGAAGTACAATAACCCAGTCGTTGGAAAACATCGTGCTTGTAAAAAAATCGAATGGAAAATGACATGTGTGTAGACTACACCTACCTGAACAAGGCATGTCCAAAAGACTCGTACCTACTTTCCCAGATACACAACCTAGTGGATGCCACATCGGGTCATAAAAAAGGCTCGGATTTCTCGACACGTTTTCTAGGTATTACCAAATTTCTATGGCCGAGTCCGATAAGGAGAATACATCTTTTATCACTAACTTCGGGACGTATTGCTATACGGCTATGCCTTTTGGATTAAAAAATGCTAGGGCAACCTATCAAAGGATGGTGAACAGAGATTTCTGTAGATGGATTGGGGATGTTATAAAGGCCTACGTCGATGACATGGTGGTAAAAAGTACTAAGGCTGAGAATCACATGGCTTGCTTGCAGAAAGTGTTCGATGTTGCCCGACAGAATAGGTCGAAGTTCAACCTGGAGATAAGTGTTTTTAGTACCGTCAGGGAAAGTTCTTGAGTTTCATGATCATGTAGAGAGGTATTGAAGTAAATCCAGATAAGATTTGGCAATTCTAGAGATGAAAATCCCTACTAGAAAGAATGAGGTCCAAAGGCTAACGGGATGGATATCAGCTTGAATTGCTTCATGTGTCGAGCAGCAGATAAATGTTACAATTTTTTCAAGGCCATTTGGGGGCTCTACCAAATTTGAGTGGATCCAGGAGTGCGAAGAGTCGCACGAATCTTTAAAACAGATATTACATCAACCACCAATTTTGACTAGTCCATGCCACAGGGATGTGCTGTTTCTCTACTTGGCAGTATCACCACAGGCAGTCAGTACTGTGTTAGTAAAAGAATTCCCAAGGGTTTAGAGGCCGATTTACTATTTAAGCTAAGTGCTCAAGGGTGTGGAAATAAGATATAGCTTGGCCAAGCAACTAGTGTTGGCATTGGTCGTTGCAGTTAGGAAATGAGGCCGTACTTCCAATCTCACACGGTACAGGTGATAACTGATTAGCCAATTAAGCAAATTTTACATTGACCAGAAACTTCGAGAAGATTGCTGAAGTGACAATTGAGTTGATTGAGTTTGCTATCGAGTTCAAACCAATAAGAGCTATCAAGGCATAGGTTCTGGTGGACTTTATAGACGAGCTTACAACCCCACATGAACAACCTGTAGGAAAGAAGATGGGTTGAAAATTTTTTGTGGATGGATCCTCAAACGGCGAAGGATCTGGAGTAGAGATCATAATGATAGGACCAGAATTTGAAGAGTTGGAATATTCACTACGCTTCAAATTCCCAGCTACAACCAATGATGTAGAGTATGAAGCAGTAATCACAGTCCTGAGCTTGGCAGCGAGACTGGGGATGTACTTGGTTGAGATTTGTAGCGATTCTCAATTGATAGTTGGACAGGTGATGGAAGAATTCGAAGCGAAGGACGAAAGGATGGCTGCGTACCTAATTGAAGTAAAAGACTTGCAAATAGGGTTTACAAATTTCAAGATAACCAAGGTCCCCCGGAAAGATAATAAACGAGCGATGCATTGACCAGACTTTCATCTGCTAACTCAAAGAATTTGCCTTGTACAGCAAGTGTGCAAGTCCTGTGACAGCCTAATGTTCAATGCATGATCGATGTTGTGAACGTAGAACATGAAAAAAAGTTGGATGGACCCATTGATTGAATATCTTACAGAAGACAAGGTGCGAGAAGACGATTTCGAGGTAAAACGACTAGGTGTTCGAGTAGCTTTATTCACCATCATCGATAGAAAACTTTATAAGCGGGGTTTCACCATTCCATACTTAAAGTGTTTACGACCAACAAAGGCACGAGAAGAGCTATTTGAGGTACATGTGGGAATTTGCGGCAACCATCAAGGGACCACCGCCCTTGAGTTCAAAATCCTATGATAGGGATACTACTGGCCCACTATAAAGGAGGACGCTAAAGAATTTATGAGAAAATGTGATGCATGCCAGCGTCATGGGAACCTAATCCATATCCCAGCTGAGCAACAGACGGTTATCTTTAGGATATGTCCTTTCTTTCAAAGGAAAATGGATATCTTGAGACCTTTGCACGTGATCAAGGGACAAAGAAAGTTTTTACCAGTCGCCATTGATTACTTTGGTAAGTGGGAAGAGACAAAACCATTGGCTGCCATCAAGACAACTAAGGTATAGGGCTTTGTGTGGAGAAACATCATATACAGATTTGGGATATCTAGAGTGATCATTACAGATAATGACAAGCAGTTTGATAACCATAGTTTCAAAGCTTGTTGTGTGTTGCTCACCCTCAATCCAATAGGCAAGCCAAAGTGATGAATTGGACCATATTGTGGGATCTGAAGACAAGATTACAAGAGATAAGGGTTTTTTTTGCAGACAAACTACCCAATATGTTATCGACATACCATACAACCCTACAGGAACCAACCGGCAAAACACCTTTCAAATTGTCTTTCGTAATGGAAGTAGTTGTCCCGATTGAAATCCTTTGTGAAACCTATAGAATGGAAGTCAAGCAGCTTGACGTCACGATAACCAACACATAACTTAATTTGCTTGAGGGGGTGAGAGAGAGGGTATCCATAAAATTGGTGGCATACAAGAGGAAGGCCGTAGAGTATTACAGCCGGGAGATCTTGTGCTTAGAGATGCAGCAGCTAGACACCTTTCCCAAAGCTCGAGCCAAATTGGGAAGGACCGTATGAAGTGATTTATAGCCTTGGAAAAGGAGCAGACATTCTGAAGGACATGAAGGGAAAGCCACTAGGCAGGCCATGGAATGTTGAGCATCTCAAGAAATACTATCAATAAGCTGCATAGTAGAAAGAAAAGTCATGACTCTTGTATATATAGTAGATAGGTTTCTCTATTAATTTCCCTAATGTAATGCATGTTATGGGCATCACTTATTGTAATTATTAACGTTATTTAACGAAAGGTTCGGATGGTGGCAGATGATGAGATCGCTAAGGAAATGCCAACTTAGCTAAGAAGTCCCGATGCGCCTCCTAAGCTCATGAATTCAGGCAATTTATATATTAATGTACTGTTTCGAACCCATTTCGATGATTTGATTATGTTATACGGTCATAGTGGAAAGCCTTCAAATTGGTTAAGACCCTAAATCACTAAACCATGTGCTCTACATTTGACAGAGCCCGGGGGACTAGGCGAAGAGCAACAAAATTAATAAATTGGTTATAAGCTCGACTACTCTCTATGGTTATAGTGGAGAGCCTGTAAAACCAAAAATTGGTTAAGGCCCTAGACCTCTAGACCATGCGTTCTATATTCAAAAGAGCTCAGGGAGCTAGGTGAAGAGCAAAGAAACCAATAAATTGGTTATAAACTCGACTGCGCTTTATAGTCATAGTGGAGAGCCTACAAAACCAAAAATTGGTTAAAGTCTTAAACCACTAGACCATGCGTTCTACATTTAACATAGCCGGGGGCTAGACTGAAAGCAACAAAACCAATAAATTGGTTATAAGCCGGGCTGCGCTCTAAGGTCATAATAGAGAGCCTGCAAAAATAAAAATTGGTCAAGGCCCTAAACAACTAGACCATGCGTTCTACATTTGCCAAAGGCCAAGGGGCTAAGCTGAGAGTAACAAAACTAATAAATTGGTTTCAAACTAGACTGCGTTCTACGGTTATAATAGGGAGCCTACAAAACCAAAAATTTGGTAAAACCCTAAATCGCTAACCATGCGTTCTACATTCGACAAAGCCTGGGGGGCTAGGTGGAGAGCAACAAAACCATTAAGTTGGTATAAGCTTGACTGCATTCTACGGTCATAGTAGAGAACCTGCAAAATCAAAAATTGGTTAAGACCTTAAACCACTAGACCATGCGCTCTACATTCGATAGAGACTAGGGGATTAGGCGAAGAGGAACAAAACCTATTAATTGGTTGTAAGCTCGATTGTGCTCTACGATCATAGTGGAGCGCCTAAGAAACAAAAAAATTAGTTAAGACTATAAACCACTAGACCATGCGCTCTACATTCGATGGAGCCCGTGGGACTAGGCGGAGAGCAATAAAACCTATAAATTGGTTACAAGCTCAACTGTGTTCTACGGTCATAGTGAAGAACTTTTAAAAACAAAAATTGATTAAAGCTCTAAATCACTATACTCTGTGCTCTACAAATCGACACGACCCAAGGGACCCCAGAATTCGACTCTACCCAAAGGCAGTTATACCAAAAAATTAGTTAAAGATCAGCGAATAAAGTACAAAAAGTAAGATTACAATTCGGGCATGCGATCGAAACTTGTGCATCAGTCGCATAGAGATTGGCCCATGTATGTCTGCCACTATGAAGCTTGGCGCACTCCTGCTGGTTATCGGACCCGCTAATCATTACGCGGCCTAATAAGAAAAGTCGTGTAAGGATAGACAAGTTAACTTTAACATATCATCAATCAGCGTTTGTACAAAAAAAGGAGGGAGAATTAAGCAACAAAGATGTTCAACATGTAAACGTTCACACTAAAAAGAAAGTACAGTTTTCTGTCCACATCCTCGACCAGGAGAAACTGATAGATAGACGAATGATAAAAATGAATAACGGTGGAAAGTGGTAAAAGACCTACAAGGAAAGACTATGTCAACCCGAATACGAAGTTCCTTTGCTTCCGCCTCGCGATGTGCGTCCGAATGTCCTGGATTGAGGGGCTCCGCTCTCTCTTCCTTTGTGATGTTCCAAAAACCTATCAAACCTGATGGATTGATAGTAGGATGCTCAGCAGATATCCACTCCTTGGTTAATTTGATGGACGCCGCTATCACTTTCTCCCCGTATGAGTGCAAGGCCTTAGCATAATCAAATGTCGATTTATACTGCTCCACAAATGCCTCCAGATCCTTAACATACTTGATCGAAGGTTTATATTGCTCTACTACCTCCTTGGGAGCTCGAGCCAAAATAAATCGTAGGTTTTCAATTTTCGTCTCTTGCTCGCGAACTCCGGCCTCCAAAGCTTCAAGAGACTTCATTAAAGAAGAAACTTTCTTCTTGTATTGGTGAGCTTCCTTCTTCATTTCCTTTGCCAGAGTTTTTAATTTGATTACTGACGGCGGCTCGACTCAACGAGCCCAGTCCGCAAGGCCACAACATAACTGGCAAAGAGACAAAATGATAAAAAACTATTAAGCATGTTCAGGAGGATAGATAAACAAAAAGAATGAAGTATAGCAGGAAGCTTACCCTCTGAATGTAGATTGCTCAGACCCTTTCTACATTATCAACACTTTGCTCGACAATTGCCCTAGTGTTGGTAGGTGCAACCAAAGACCTGGGAACCCTCTTCTTAGAATAGCCCCAAGTGGGAGGGAATCCAAAGTCTAGAAGAGGAAAGCCATTATGCTCGGACCTAACTCGACTCAAGCTGCCCCCTCTAGTCTCGAGCCTTGGGGTAGTTTTGACGAGCTCGACCAAACGTTGTGATGTCTCCTTACCTGCACGATACTTTGCTCTCCATATGTAGTTTTCTTTCTTTTCAATGTGACGGGAGTTGTGTCATCATCACTCTCATGCCCACGCTCGAGCAAAGAGTCCATGGTCTCCATCAAGTCAAATTCCATACATGTATACACAAAGTAAAATTCATTAAGCTCACAGAACTACAAACGAAGAATGCACAAACACAAAGTTAAGAGCAAAATATGTAAGAACCTACCATCAGCACGGATAAATCCCTCATCGCTCTTCGACGCGGTAGGGACCTTAAGACCTCATCCAAATCAAAGTCTATATCTGCATGCACATAGCTGAGTTCATCAGGCTTGAAAAATAATGAGTAAAAGTACGTGCAAGTGTAAAGGAATAAGCAGGATGAGAGGACCTACCAGTAGGATGACCGATCCCCACTATCAACATATTCCTCATCGTCAAAACTGACCCTATATTGGGAGCAAGATGTGGTATATCGACCACTTACTAGATTTTGTGCTCTTAGAAGGGAAGTAATCTGAACCGGACTATTGAAGAGGAGAATTTTAGGATATCTCTACCTGGTGTTGAAAATAAATTGATCATTAGAAGGTAGAACAAAGAAGAACTGAGATTTCCACTCGCTGTTGGAGTTCCTAAATTTGGGAAAGTGCAAGGGGACTCTAGAAGTGAAGAAGATGAAACCATTGTATTGATGAAGCTCATATATCTCAAAGACGCATCTAAAGAGGTTTACTGAGAGCGGGATTTTCTTGGTAAGACAGATGTACAAGAAATACAACGCTTTCCTCTACACGTTACTGTTTATTTGACTAGGAGTGATGTGGAATTCATTAAAAATTGAAACGAAGAAGGGATGAATGGGGAATCGAAAGCCACCATCCATAGTGTCCTTATACACAGCAATCTAGCGAGGGTTAAATCCAGAGAACATCTCTTTGGGCCTAGGGCTCTATAAATATAATTGTCGACATGATTGAATTTGCTAAGTGATTTTTTCAATTTGAATGGAGAATTATAAATGCTATAGCATTTTGGAATCTCAAGAATAACCAGATCGCTTGTCCAATCCCATTCGCTTTCCAAGTTTTGGTTCGAAGACTTAGTTGAGCCTATATTTTTTTTGGAAAGTTTGGTAGGGAGACATGAAGTTCGGCTGAATGATTCAAATTATTAGAATCTAGGATGATCGACCAACCCAACTTGGGAGGGGGCATCGACAAGGATGGTCGATAAAAGACTAACTATGCTGGTCGATGGACGTTAACAGCCTTGTTGGTCGACGGGAAGGTAACAACCGACCCATCGACGATGGGTCGGTTGATTTGCTTTTCCCCTCACGTTCACTTTTGTCGAACGAAGAGGTTAGGATGGTTTTATACATAATATGAGAAAAAGACAAGTAAAAATAAAAAAAAGCTAGGATGATGGGGGAGTAAAGGAAGAAGTTACGTTGAGAGTGTGGAGGAAATGAAGTTTTACAAGTAGAAAAGTGAGGGTAGAAGGGAAGTTTTCACCTCTTAATAAAGGTGAAAATTTTGAAATTTTTTGGGGGAAATTATCTCCTAAGACCAAACCCATACATGGGATGCCGTTTGTACAATATTTCCATTACCCTATGCCACTTAGACTGTACGACCCACTTACATTATACCAAATATCAGTATATAACGAGTCGATTTAAAAAAGAAATTGCAGACTCTACTTTTTATCGATAAACTTCGACAAGGGGTAGGGGCCTAGTAATATTAGATGGCATCAATAATTGGCTATGACGGTCAACATGTTGAAGACTATTCAATAAGCCCTCTACGTAAAGCATCCTATGCAGGACCGTCTACCCCAACAGGGCCTCTACAACTACGGGGCCAACACAACACTTAACCATAGAAACAGTCATGATTTGGGTGGGAACCGTTTAACGGTTATCATGGACACAACTAACCGCTAGATAGGTCGATGTTCTCCACTCAGAACATGGGGAGTGGTGGGAAATTCTACGTAGGACACGTGGCACAATAACCACCCAATAGTTACTTGATTTCAGTCACTAATAAATACTCCTAAGCGAGATGGTATAGATCTAAAACATTTCGGCCATATGAATTCACATTTTATCTTTCCTTCCTAAATTTACATTCACGAATCCTCAACTAACTCTCACACCGGAGGTACAACGGAGAAGAAAGCTCCAACCTCATTTTGCAAATAATATGTTTATCGAAAGTGCAAAAACGCTTTGTTCTGCTAGGAAGGCACATATGTTTGTTTCATAACCATTTCATATATAATTATAAAGAGTGAGTTTGCCTCTCGAAATTTTGTTAGTCAAATCTACCATCTATTTTATAATATTAATTTGAAGAGTTCCTTGGAGTTAGTTTTTAGGATTAATTTTTTGAAATAGAGAACATTACACTTTTAAATAGCCTCTTGAAGATATTCCAAGAAATGTTTCATCCATAAAATATGACCAAATTTTACAATTTTACTTTTATTTCATGCCATTCCATGACTCCGGGAGCAGTGTTGGTAATTTTATCGAAACATCGTATCATATACATTTTATTTAGAATCTTTGAAATATTCAAATTCATGACTTGGGCTTTTCATCAATTTTTGGGTACATTATATTGGAGATAGTCTAACTTTGAGCAAAGTCTTAATTAAGTCACCCAATTTCATGAAAGTCTCAACCAAGTCACAAATTCTAATTTAATTTCAAATTCAACCACTCTATTAAATCCCTGCCACACAATTGACAGGATTTGCACTCGGGCACGGCAAAATTAGATGGAATAACATATAGGATGGGGTTCAACTAGATGTAATCATTCAAATATATAGTTGAACATATGTCAACGATATTTTACGTTGAAGAAATCATGTTTTAATAAATGATTAAATGTAAACATTTCAATTACGTGTCATTTTCATGGTCCACGTAAGTCCTATGGCGCATTTTGTCTAATTTTAAAGCTCATAAGTCCTGTCAATTGCAAATGAAGGAGTGAATACAATTTGAAATTAAATTTAAATTTGGTAATTTGATTGAAACTTTTTCGAGTGACCCAACTGAGACTTCAGTCCAAGTTGGATGACCTCAAAAAAATTGACCTTTATTTTTTAGGAAAATTGTACAGTTGAGAATTTTTTTACAAATGAGGTGGTCCAAATTCTTCAAGCCACGTAGCCTTTATGTTTTTTATTTTAGCAGGTGGCTAGATCGTACGGCTGATAGATAGGTACGGTTTTTCAACGGTAATGGGACCCACTAGTGGGTCTTCTTTTATAAAATCCCCACGACTTTTCGTACAACATACCCGTACGCACACCTCGCGCTACCACGTGGCTTCCACTGGATTGTCTCGTGTTTAAGATCGACGGTGGTAAAAGTTTGACTTAATTTTTGACCGAATCGTATTCCCCTTTAAAATGGTTGTACATGTATCATCATCCATGACGTATATTTGCATTACCCAAGGGCCGAAATTGACATTTCAACAACTTGATTTTTTATTTTCCTCACGAGAAGCAAAGCACAAATGAAAGTTAATTTATGAAAGATATATTTTTTAAAATTTATTAATAATGTAAATTTTTGCAACATCTTGTGGCCTTCGCCAAAAAGGAGGATTCTTGTAAAATTTTATATCATCTGTACCAAAATGTTACAATAGAAATAATATATCAAGAAAATATTTATAAACGATTTTCATAAACTGATGAAAATGAGTGATA
>CAIGRK010014938.1:0-13299 GCA_903798315.1 Fraxinus greggii | reverse complement strand
AGCAAGGGAATGGTTCAATTAATACCTATCAGGAGAATAAACCAAGTTTGGGGCAGATGTTTCATCAATATATGTAGAAAATAGACAAAGTATTCCAACAGATTGATACTAATTTTCAAAATTAGCAAGTATCTATTGAGAAGTTGGAGACACAGATTACCCAAATAGTCAACAACTTGCGGAACGTCCACGGATATCATTGTCAAGCAATACAATGACAAATCTTAAAGAGCAAGTGATGACAATAAGAGAAATGGAAAATGATCCACCCAGGGCTCCTGTAAAAGTTAAAGCATATTCACACTTCCATTTTCCCAAACACTTTGAAAAAAGTTGATGGAAGAAAATATTCATTCTATAATTACAAGGAGTGGGGTACAATTACCAGAGATTACAGCAAAAGGACCAGAAAAGAAAGATGACCAGGAAGATTTTGATGAAGCTATAATAGAAGCAAAAACTTCACCTGCCTCAACTAAGAATGAAGAAAGTACAGAAACATCCACTACTAATGCACCAAGTCCAGTCAAGGCTTACGCACCTCCCATTCCTTTTTCTCAAAGGCTGAAGAAGAACAAACAAGATAAAAAAATTTAAAAATTTCTTGATGTTCTCAAGAAGTTCCAGATCAATATTTCATTGTTTGATGCGATATTACAAATTCTAAGATACACAAAATTTTTGAAAGAGATATTAAAACAGAAAAGAAAGATTTCTGAGTTTGAAATTATGGTATTAACGGAGGAAAGTAGTGCAAGAGTACAAAACAAATTGACTCCCAAGTTGAAAGATTCAGGAAATTTTACTTTACCTATTTCCATTCGNGCTGAAGAAGAACAAACAAGATAAAAAAATTTAAAAATTTCTTGATGTTCTCAAGAAGTTCCAGATCAATATTTCATTGTTTGATGCGATATTACAAATTCTAAGATACACAAAATTTTTGAAAGAGATATTAAAACAGAAAAGAAAGATTTCTGAGTTTGAAATTATGGTATTAACGGAGGAAAGTAGTGCAAGAGTACAAAACAAATTGCCTCCCAAGTTGAAAGATCCAGGGAATTTTACTTTGCCTATTTCAATTGGAAATTCTTGTGCTATTAATGCATTGTGTGACACATGTTTTAATATAAATCTAATGTCATATTCTGTTTATCTGAAATTGGAATTGGGTGAAGTCAAATCAACATTAATGATGCTACAACTAGCTGATACAAATTTCAAAGCCACATGGCAAAGTTGAGGATGTACTCATAAAAGTAGGGAATTTAATATTTTCGGTGGACTTCATTATGCTGGACATACAAGAAGATTGAGACATTTCAATTATATTGGGTCAGCCATTCTTAGCAACGGATCGAACCCAGATTGACAGGGAGAAGTGTAATCTAATATTTATACCCCATTTGAGATACCTTCCAACAAAAATAATTGCAGTAGAAGTGATGAAGAAGAGCCATCTGATCAACGAAGTTGTTAGAATAGAAAATCTAATTTCGATGGACTTCTTGGTAGAGATGAAAATGGAAATACAAAATATTGAGAGCAAAAAAAGGAGCATAAATGAAAATTGTACAAAGTGCAAGGATGTCATAACTTGGTTCGAGCCGCCATAATCAAACATGGCAAAAATTCAAGCTAATGACTTTAAAGAAGTGCTTCTTGGAAGGCAACCGAAACTCTATTCCTTTCTTATTACTTAGTTTTTAGTTTTCCGACTGTTTATTTTATTATCGTAACATTCTCTTTGTGTTGGTTATAAGTTCTCTAGACTGTGGGCAACAATGAGGTTAGAAAGCTAACCCATAACCATATCATCAGGACGATGGCAATAACACAAACTAATGTATTCAGGGAAGTCGTAACCCTCCTTTGTATTTATTTTCACATTGGGGACAATGTGTATTTTAAGTTTGGGGAGTGATCATCAGTGTTAATTTCTTTTGTTAGTTTTTTAGTATTTTTTTGTTTGTGTGTTTGTGTGATATGATTTTATTTCATGTGGTGGGTTAGGTAGCCTTGCCGACAATTATACATGAGAGGATGTATTAATTTGTGGATTGTGAATGTATCATATGCGTAGTTCAATTTTTTGCTTATCCATGTGAAGCGGTACTATTTTTATGTATGATAATTAAGTATAGTGTCGTACATGAATAAGAAGATTCATATGTATAGGCTAAATGAATGGCTTATATGTTTAATACCTTAACCCTTGAATCACAATATCCTTTATATATATATATATATATATATAATTTGGGGTATTCTATCTAGTGAAAGAGACGATTTAAGGTTGTGGTAATTCCGTGCATGTGAAAACTATTTGTGTGGAGTGTCAAAACTTTCTAGTATAAGCTTGTGATGACCAAAAGCTAAGGATCTAACTCCTGTAAATCTTGCTTTTCTTGTATAGAAAATAAGCATTGCACTTATTGATGCTTATGCCTCACTCTGACACCTTTTTGACTCGAGTTAGTAAGTCTGTATGGGTCTCTTGAAACTTGGTACCCTTTGGTATTTAAAAGCCGGGGAGTTACCGACTAAAAGCTCATTACAGGGGTCAAGAAGAGAAAAAATATGAGGTCAATATTGAGCTGAAAGAAAATATCAAAGAAAAAAATTATATGTAAGGGTGAAAGTAAGAATTGATCGTCAGGAGATTAGATAACTAATAGGTTAGAATCACTGAGTAAGAACTTGACTGTTGAGCACTCATAATTAAGGGAATCACCACATAAATACAATGTTGACGTTATTAGTTTGACTAACCAAATTTGAGTGGTGTAAAAAGCTGATCAAATAAACAAAACTCTAGCGTTACACCTTGGGAGAGAAAATGAAAGATATAAGTTTGGGGGAGTGTGAATCATATGAGCATAGAAAGGATAACAATCGACTACAAATGGTTGGGATATGAATAACTTGTGAATGTGCGGCATTATATTTTATTTCACTCATGCACACTCATTTTGCATTGGATAAATGGAAGTTTAACTCTTGTATTGTGAACTTGAAGTCGTTCATGGGTTGATATAATGTTCTTGATATGGAGCCAAAGGGCAGGCTATTTGACTATATTTTCGTGGTAGAATTTTTAGTACTCATTTCTTTAGTGTTTGCTCGATGACTGTTAAACTCTTAAGTTTAGGGGTATTTGACGAGTATGTTTTACCCACGAGTTTTATTCTCTTGTAACTTAATTATGAGCTAGTTATTACTTGTAGTGAACATATTAAATATGTTTATTAGTATTATTTTGTAGCAGTGATGAGACAACACAATTAGGGAAAGAAAAAGAGAACGTGCCATTGGCATGGTAACAAAAAGGGTAAAATAGTCAAATCAGAATATCGAGGAAAGAAGAGTGGCGCCCTGACACCATGAAAGCCAACCATCAGAGGTGTGGCACTGTGGCGCGACAAAGCTGAAATGGACAGAGCTGTGGTGCCGCGGCGCCACAGGATTTTTGGATGCGACGCCACCTGCAGACGTAGGTTTTTTTTTATTTTTTTGGCCCGTTTTGAAGCCAAGAAGAAACCCTATATTCATACAACTATGGAGAGGACTATATAAGGGACGTTACTTGGCACTTTCAGAGGGGAGTACACATTGAGAGAAAGAGAATACAACAGGAGATTGAAGAACACATTTTAAGGGAGAAAATCATTAAAAAATTTAAATTTTAAAGCATTGATTGGAAGATGAAGAACATCTTGGTGCAAGATAGATTCTTTTTCTACATTTATATTCAAAATCTGGTGATGTATTCGATAACTTTGTGTTTTTCTTCTTCCATAATTTTGAGTAGCTAAATTTTATATTAAGGCGAGCAATGTAATATTGAGACCCTTTATTTTTTATTTTCAAGATTCTTGGTATTTTATCATTCCTGTGTTGATTTTGGAATGAGTTTAATGCATTGAATTAATTGATCTCAAATTTGATGATTTTGTGAATCTTTTACAAGTCAGAAGTGAGTATAAGATTTAGACCATGTAACAAAATTCGATAATTTAATATAACGTGTAGAGATACATATACTAAATATTGCGTCATCACGTGAATTCTTAGAACTAATATTTCATTTAACTAAGATATATTCGCATAGAGATATGAGATTGAATTAGTTAAATAGACTCAATGAGAACTCGAGAAGGGTAAATTGAATACCATAGAAGAATTCGATCGAACACCAAATGTACAATTATCACATTCTATTTGTGGCAACATCTATTTTCTAATTGAATTAACATTCTAATAAATTAAATAATAGAGTCCATAGATTTAAGTCACTAATTTATTAATTACAGAGAGTTGTGATTGTGATATACAAATTACATATAACTAAATTTTATATCATCGGTGGTCATAAATAATAACAAGATACATATATCATTATTACGGATAAACCATCACACGTGACATTTCTTACTTGTGAAGTGACTAGCTGATCTCACAAGTTAAAGTATAGTGACACTTAAATGAACACATGAATATTTTATTATAGAGCAAAATATTGAAAATCCGTTGGAGAGATTCCACATGGGTAACTATCTGAGTGGGTTAATCTCTAACATTCAGTAATGGAATTGGTCCTTTAACTTGAGGTCATCATGGTGTCTTAATGGGGACGGTCATGCTTTGACGGTGTTGTATGTTGCTTTGTCAAGAGTCGTTAATACGGCATTAAAAGTTGTGAATTATCAATAGAGGATTCATCCCTCTAAGATAGTAAGATATTATGATCAACATTTCAACCAATNGAGCAAAATATTGAAAATCCGTTGGAGAGATTCCACATGGGTAACTATCTGAGTGGGTTAATCTCTAACATTCAGTAATGGAATTGGTCCTTTAACTTGAGGTCATCATGGTGTCTTAATGGGGACGGTCATGCTTTGACGGTGTTGTATGTTGCTTTGTCAAGAGTCGTTAATACGGCATTAAAAGTTGTGAATTATCAATAGAGGATTCATCACTCTTAGATATTAAGAGATTATGATCAACATTCCATTCAGTTAAGTTTATAACAAAATCTCTGGCCAGGGTGTACTCATAAGTCGAAAAGACTTATATTGACTTAATAGTATGATGAAAGATATGATCGATAATCGAAATTGACACACTTCATATCTCCTAATTTATCGAATCATATTGATGAATGGATTATAGATTCACGGCAAATAAACAAGTTCAATTTTTGTTATACCACGTGATATATCCCATCATATGTGTTGCTCTAACATATTGCTAGATGTCAATCTCGAATGTGAATTAATTAATCTAGGTGAATTAATGATTAATTTATCTTATTTTGATTAAATCAAAATAATAATTCACGTCATTAGGAATCGTGATCGGGATTTAATGAGTTACACACAAAGGAGAACTGGAAGAATGATATACTAATTAATTAATTGACAAGTGTTGGACAATTAATTAATTGTGTTACTTTTTAATGTGACAAATTAATTAATCAGATAAATTAATTAGATTAATCAAGCATTGGATCGAGGTGAAGTTTAAGTGTTGGCCAAGCCCACTTGGGCTTCTATTAATAAGATGTTGAGGTTTGAAAAATAATAACACAAAATTCATAATCTTACCAAAATTAGAAAAGAGAAACCATAATTCTCTCATTCTTGTTTTCTGTGTGAATCTCTATTGGATGTTGGGCAATTAGACAGCTGTGTATTACAGATTGTGGTTTGATTGTTCAAGATAAGCAAAGGATTTTGCAGAATTCAATGAAGATATAATATTTTTATCACAGTTTATTTCTAAGCACACAAAGAAGATTCTTGGTAGGAATTTAAATATTGTTTAAAAGTCCGATGTGCATGTTAAGTAAATTCCCAACAGGTTCAACAAAAGTGGATTTGAAGTCCAAATTCATTGAACTTGCTTTCAATGTGCTTTCGATGACTATTGTCGGGAAAAGATACAATGGAGAAAATGTATAGGATGTTGAGGAGGCAAGGAGGGTTCGATTTATCAAGGGGAAAATGCTTGAATATAGTGTGAATACAAATTTAGGTGACTTTTTGCCATTTTTACATTGGGTAGATTTCCAGGGATTGGAGAAAAGGTTTGCAAATTTGATGAAAAAGCTTGATAAGTTCATGCACAAGTTAGTAAATGAACGGGACGAAATTTTATTGAGTGAGAAATTATGTGAAAGCCATGGCCGGTCTAAGAAGACAGGGATAAATGTCCAGGCTAGTTTTTAAAACATTTGGTTTTACATTCGTTTATTTGATGTCCAATTTTGAGGCTAAATTTATATATGGATGGTTAGGTGCTATTGGTAGCAAGGATAAAAACAATGTCAATAAGCATGGAATGGGCAATGTCGTTACTCCTAATCCACCCTGAATCCATCAACAAAATCAAAACAGAAGTAGATGCTAATGTACCAGCAGATTGTTTACTCAATGAACAAAAACTGCCAAAGTTGAAATACTTCTCAAATGTCATCACTGAAACTCTACTTTTATATCCACCAGTTCCATTTTAGATCCCTGATCAAGCTTTTGAAAACTGTACTACTGGTGGTTATGAAATATCAAAGGGTGCAATGTGTTAGGTTTGTGACCTAAATTCGGTTTTATTTTTTATTTTTTCTGGAAAATATTGTTTCATTTATTCTACGCGTTTTTTAATACTATTTCCATCCTTAAGAATGTTGTTAAGGATTTGATATGTCTCCTATATATAGTTGGCTCTTTTTTACAAGTTGATTTATTACAGAAGTTATAATAATCGTGAGAAAAACAATTATTGTAATTCTTTGTCCATTATAGTTGAATAAAATCTCCAATTCCTCTATTAAATTAAATAGAATATTTGTATTCATCTTGTTATTGTGATCAATACTTCATATGTGCTGTATATCCTCGTTCCGTCCCCAACAAGTGGTATCAGAGCCTTGATTTTCTTATTTGTTTGAGCTTCTTATTGTTGATGACAACCATAAAGTATAAAATTCTACTTTTGGATTACAGTACTAGATTCTTGTTGTAGCATGTAAAAATGCGAGTTGTACTCGTGCGAATGGATTTGGATGATGCGATGTTAGGATTTGATAAGATACCCTCAACTTGGTCGATGGAGGATAAACAACAAAAGGATCAGAGGTACTTTCACAAATTCATCTTCATCTTTCGAATAACATTCAAGATATTTTGAAGGAGAAAACAACAGTTGAGTTGTGGTTGAAGTTAGAACAAATGTGCATGACTAAAACCAGCAAATTGCACCTGAAATATCATGTGTATTCTCATCTCATTACAAAAAGCAGATCATTGGAAGATCATCTAATTGTTTTTTATGGAGATAGTCGATGATTTGTGACTTTATAGGTCTTTATGATGATGAAGAAGATTTGGCCGTAATTTTTTTTTTTTGTGTTCATTACCCGCTTCATTTAGAGACAAGATTTTATATATGGTACTCTCAACATTTATATAGTCATGGTACTCTCAACATTAAAGATGTGTATGAGAAGATGAAACATCTAGTTGGATATAATCCTAGAGATGGTGAAGGCCTTATTGTTCATGGTAGTCATGAAAGGAATATGTCGAAATCTAATTTCAGTAATCAAGTTTGTATTTATTGCAAGAAAAAAATGTCACATCAAAAGGGATGGCCAGAAGTTGCAGAATAAAAGAAATTTGGCTGCAAATCAAAAGGGAAGGAATCAGAAACTACTGGAGAAGCCGATGTCACAAAGAATTACTTGAGTGATGGAGATATGTTGGCTTTTTATGACGGCAAGTCTAAACCTGACGAGGATTGAAATTTGGATATACCTTGAGCTTTTCATATGTGTCCAAATCGGGATTTATTTTCAACACACGAAACAGTTTCGATATGTGTTATGGTCGTGGGAAACAACGCACCTTATAGGGTAACCGATATTGGTAGAGTCAGATTTAAAATGTTGGATGGAACATTTCATCACATTCTACATGTTCCAGATTTGAAGAAAAATCTCATCTCGTTGGTTAGTCTTGATTCAGAAAGGTACAAGTTTTTTTCGTAGTGGTGGAGGTGAAGGTGGAGTTTTGAGGGTTTGAAAAGGTATTCGTATTGTATTAGAGGAGCAGAAAGAGTCTCAATTATATATCTTGCAAGGTTGTGCACAATTTGTGAAGAACAATCAGCAAAGGTTTAATACCTGGTGGATGTTTAGTTTGGTACAGTACCATTGGAATTTGGTTTGGGGTCCATGTTGAAGAATACAGCTCGGTCAGGTTCAGAGGATATGGATAACACCGACTTTGTCACTACCTGTGGTGCCATCGTATTCAATTGCTAGGGACATACCAGGTGAAGATTGTTGAACTATGGTTAAATGTTATGTTTTGATTATAACAAAAAAACTTTTTTTTATCTCTAATTTGAATCTTCAAAATGTTACAAGGTACTGACTTAATCAAATTGGAGACAAAACTGTTGGATGAAAAGTTGTCGATCAAGAAAAAGCTCAAGATGAAAATCGATCGAGCACTTATGAAGACAAACTTTGTGCCATTTCAAAATCAAGCAACAAACCGAGCACTCGAATCGAAGGCATTGGAACTAGATGTTGTTTAGCTCAGTTGTAAAGGTAAAGTACTTTGAGTCTTAGCAATGACACATTGAAAGCTCAAGTGACGAATTTCTTATTCACGATAAAAATTCATTTCTTAAAAATGTTTGCACAAAAATTATTTTTCAAAGATAAGATTTTCAACCCAATCTTGAAAATTATCAAAACCTAACTTACCTTGAAATATCTAGTAAAAACGTCATGCAAAATTTACCGGCTGCAAAACAAAACAAAAAATTGGCCCAAAAAACTCTGGCCATCCAAATAGCGAACCGGATGTCCGAATCGCTAGCAACGGTCGAATTTTTGACCGTTCTGACAAGGTTCAAATGGCTATTTTTTGGGTCATCCGATTTTGAACCGGGCATCCAGATGGGTGGTCCTGTTTGGTAGAGAAATTGGCTTTTTCAACTGCTATAATTACCAACTCACTACCATTTAGAAACACAACTTTTTAGCATTCAATTGATACTCCTTTTAACTAACATTGTATTGATTTCTCATATCATCAATTATCAAATCATTTTGCTATTGAAAAATCTTTGATCAAATCAATTCTTAAAAATCATTCAACACAACAAAGTTTCTCTAAACCTAGCACTTGAGCTCCATTCATTGCTATCCATTAAAGTGTTCCCCTACTTCTCTCTTAGTATTTAATTGTGATCATATCATTTATTAAGAGAGAAGCTTTCAACTTGTAAACTCAATTCTCTTTAAACTTGTGGGTCATGTTGAGGACCCGAAAAGTTCATCATTATAAAATGATCGGAACTACTAGCTTGTAAGTCACCGAAAGCTTTGTAAAGGGTTGGATTGCACCACAAGTTAATCAACATAGTGAAATTGACCTTATACGTGTTGGAGAGCTTGGTAACGGATGACGTAGATCATTGCGTTGGATCAAACCTCCAAAATTATATTGTTTGCACTATCTATCCATTTTTACTTATTGTCTTCATATTCATATTTGCTACTTAAATTATTCTATTTAGTTATTACGTGGTTTATTCTAAGTTAATTTTTCGAAAATTTTTTAATAACCAATCCACCTCCCGCTTGGTTGGTTAGTCTTGGGTTATCAAAGATGGGTACGAGGATGCTGATTTTATTGCGCATGCTTTAAGTGTATTTGAAGATGTTGAATCTAACAAGGGGCCATCTAAAAAAGCATTTGGTGTTGATTCTATTTCAGGGTAAGTTTCTTTGTGATTTTTGGTTGAACTTGAGATAATTCTGCGGAGCAGTGTTTGGATTCATTTATCCTAATTGGATATCTTGGAAAAGGTGGAGAATTTTTGGTTCGTTGAATAAGTTAGTTTGGTTCTTGTTGAAGAGTTCGGTTCATTTCTTCTAGACGGTTTTTTCTTCCAATTGGAGAAATTTTGGAGTGTCGTTCGTTGCAGTGGAATTTGTGTTAAGGTGGTGATTGTTGGGTTTATGAGCCAAATTCGACTGGGTTTTTCTTCGGAAAATATTGTTTCCTTTATTTCAAGCGTTTTTTATTGAGAAAATACTGTTTCCTTTATTCTACGCATTTTTATACTATTTTCATCTTTAAGAATGTTGTTAGGGTTTTTATATGTCCATTATATATAATTGGCTTTTATTTATAAGATGATTTATTACAGAAGTTAGAATAATTGTGAAAAATACAATTGTTTTAATTCTTTCTCCATTATAGTTGAATAAAATCTCTAATTTCTCTGCCAAATTATATAGTCTTTGTATTCATCTTGCTGTTGTGATCAATACTTCATAACGTGCCGTATAATCTCATTCCATCCCCAACATAATGCTTCTAGTCAATTTATGGGCCATTCACAGGGATCCAAGATTGTGGGAGAACTCGATTGAGTTTATGCCAGAGAAGCACGAATTCAAGAAAGAAGGATATATGATTCCATTTGGAGCAAGAATGAGTAAATGCCCTGGTGGATGTATTGCAAATCGGGTGCTTGAATTGACATTGGGTACAATGATTCAAGCATTTGAATGGGGGAGAGTGAGCAAAGAAATGGGGGAGAGTGATTGAAGGCACATGATTCTTTATACCTAAAATTAAGGCCTTGGAGGCTATGTGCAGACCAATTGATGCCACTATCTTTAGTCTTTCTTGAATTTGGTCGAGTTTTAATAGAAAAAAAACTTGCTTAATTCAATAATGAAAATAAAAAATTCAATCATCAATTTACAATTTTGGAAACAAGGCTCAAATCCCCCTCCCATGTGAAGGGTTTCAGTTTAATTATAAAATTTATTTAGATTCAAATCCCACCCCCATCTTTGAAATCAATTTTGTCAACGTAGGTATTGCCCTAAATAATTTAACCGATAGGTAGGTCGTTAAATGCAGACATTTAGTACCATTTTTGATTAATTATAGTTTAATTTCTTGTATAAATTGTTTGTTAGGTAAAACTCAATGATTTGAAGTGAATTTGACAGAAATGAACAATCGTTGAAAAATGAGAATTTTCAAAGTTCAAGGATTAAATTGCAATTACTCAAAAGTTGATTTGAACCAAAGAACGATTATTGAAGACTACATGATATCAATTGGAAAAGTTGGAAGACAAAGGACTAAAATTGTACAAATACAGCATCAAACAAAACTAGAAGAAAAGTTAGGGACCAATTTGTAGTTGGTCCCATACTTACAAAAGGTTGTGATCGCAACCCCTATTTCTTGGCAACCCGAGAGCAGACTAACGAAGCGATGCAACTGCAAGCATTAGGCCCATGCGAAACCATTGATGGGGACTATTTCCTTATTCAGCTAAAATTCTTTAAGGAGGGACTCTTGGCGTGTTTCTTGATATAATTCCTGCCTTCTTAAGCGCAGCACTTGGGAAACCATTGAAGAGACCTTACATACCGCTTCATATCACAACATAACTCGCAACTCTTTCAATTAGGAGAGGCCAATTCACCAAATTGAAGGAGAAGAACAAATCTAGCAAGGAATTCAAGACAAATAACATAAGAACTTGAAGAATTAAAGTTTGAAATTGATAATCAAGAAAGTAAATTCCACATATTTCTTGTATTTACATACATTTTGCTTGATGGTATTCCTATATTTTTGTGTTTTTTGTCATTAGAAACATGTTAGGCTATATTTTCTTTTTATTGGATTAAGATGAAACATTTTGCTGATTATACTTAATTCAAAAATCAAGTAGTTTAGTTAATTTATATTCTTAATTAATCTTGTATTCTGTGTTGAATTATTTAATTGATTGATCACCAAAGATAATTAGTTTCGAGTTAGGAATAATATAAATATATATACACGACATATAAGATTATCTAGATAATTGTGTACGTTAATGCATTACTTTGCATATGAATTCGGAATCGGAATATGAGCTTAGAATGAGTTTAACTTATCTCGAGAAAGAGAGAGAGATAAAATTGAATTATTGATTGTTAATATACACAATTCACACTAAATTATATAGGTCAAGAATTGGAAATAGGATGATGATGATGATATGTGAATTTGGAATTTCAACAAAGTGGAAGCTACATTTAGTTGATTCAGTTGGAATTGGGTAGTTTTGATAGTATATTTTTGTGTATTGTTTTTGGTTTTGTCACAGAATGCCAAAGGGAGAGTTTGTTAGGTTTATATTTTGTAATTGGCGATTCTATGAACAAAAGTACCAACTTGAACGATTATAAAAGTTTAGGGACTAAATTGTAAAGTTTCATAGTCGGTAGGTTAGCCTAGGGTTTGGGATTTCATGTTTGGAATAAAAAGGATTCATGTCGAATTTTCGCTAGCTGCTCATCGGAGTGATGCTCGAGCTGAAGAATCAGAGATACCTTCGCTCGAACTTCGCCCGAGCGACACACCCTTCGCTCGAGCGAGAAGATCACTTAGCTCGAGCGACCATGTTATGCGGCCAGACCTAATTCGCGATTTTGAAGAGTTTTACATAGCCCATAACACCTAAACGTCCCCAACTATAAATACAGAAGTTTGGGACGATTTTATGTAGGTTGTTTCATTGTGCTTTCATTGCATAACACATTCATATCATCTTTGACAGATCCATGAACACAATTCACAAATTAATTAATCCATNCCTCGCTGGAGCGACCATGTTATGCGGCTGACCTAGTTCGCGACTTTGATGAGTTTTACACGGCCCATTACACCTAAATGTCCCCAACTATAAATACAGAAGTTTGGGACGATTTTATGTAGGTTGTTTCATTGTGCTTTCATTGCATAACACATTCATATCATCTTTGACAGATCCATGAACACAATTCACAAATTAATTAATCCATATTATTCTTGAGATCCGGCAACCAAGTTTTGGGAAAACATCAAATTGAAGAATCCAAAACACCTACTTCCTAAACATCCATAGGAAGGTATTTTCTCATTTGGACTTCAGAAGTTTCTGGAGGTTAAGAGAGGTTGGACTACAAGCACATTAAGAAGAACAGGAATAGGTAATCTTGGATATCCACTTGGAAGAGACGTGTGCAGAAGAACGTGAGATTGCTAAAACTTATCTTGGTAGAAGATTGTGAGTCTATAAGTACAGCAGAACTTGGAAGCTACATGAGGTAGAATAGGTGATTTAGCATGTTGGCTAGATAGTTTCTACAGTAGCAGATATCAAGGTTGGAATGAGCAGCAAATCTTGGAGTTACAGGATTTATAACATCTAGTGGAACTA